>JWJB01009953.1:0-63059 GCA_000812895.1 Rutstroemia sydowiana | reverse complement strand
ACATCATATCAGCGACGATCATACGATTTTGAACCCTCATAAACGGAGCCGAATCAATAGCACATAGCATACACACAAAGTATGGAAATATTTGGGTGTGAGGTTTATCGTTGCTGTTGTCTTTGCTGTCTCCGCCCTTGGGTGATGCTTGTGTGCGAGGTTTGTCGTTGCCATCCCAGCCCTTGGGTGATGCCTGCGCTGGGGGTTTATCGTTGCTGTCCCCATCCTTAGTTGATGCTTGTGTGTGAGGTTTGTCATTGCCATCCCCGCCCTTGGGTGAAACCTGCGCGTGGGGTTTATCATTACCCTCGTCGTGGCTATCTCCGGCTTTGTATGATGTTGACATGTTAGATTCATCATTGCCATCGAGGCCATCTCCAAATTTGTATGATGTTGGCTGCATGTGAGATTCATCATTGCCATCGAGGCCATCTCCAAATTTGTATGATGTTGGTTGCATGTGAGATTCATCATTGCCGTCGAAGCTATTTCCAGCTTTGTATGATGTTTGCATATGAGATTCATTATTGCCATCGAGGCTATTTCCAGCTTTGTATGATGCTTGCATATGAGATTCATTATTGCCATTGTTGTTGTTATCTCCAGCCTTGTATGATGTTTGTGTATCGGATTTATCATGTCCATGCTCCTGGGCATTGCCGACTTGGTGGGAGGTTGGTTTTCGATTCTTATTCTTATTCTTACTCTTCTTTCGTGGAGGGCTCTTTGGGGTATCGTCAGTGCCCTACAGTGTATATATTAGTTGTTGTAAGGAAAATGATAAACCTGTCCGACACTCACATTTGCCGAATACTCCAACTTGGACTGTTGCCTCTCGAGCTGTGGTCTATTTTCCTTATTATACGTAGGGCTCGCCGACTCAGTCGAATCCGGGGCTCCGGTATTCACGATTCTTAGGACTGACGCTTTGTGAGTAGGGCCGTTATTGTTTGCGCTCTCTACATTTGGATTGTCGCCATTTTTGAGTCCCTTTGGCTTAGTTCCACTGCTGAAATCCTCGAAGCTAGCCGGAGGAACTGGTGTCTCTTCCACAGCATCGGCATAGCTCTTAGGTTGAAGATTTTGCTTCTCGCGTTCTTCTGCGAGAGCAGGCGTTGCCTGAGTTGGTTTCGGCATTGAAGTGGCAAGTGGTTGTCATAGATGATTGTGATCAGTACGTAAGGTGAAAGGAAAATAGGATAATTGAAGTTTTGTTTTAAATATGGAAATCCAACGCCAGATGTAGAAGGAATGAATTTATTGAAGAAAGGAAGGAGAAGTTTGTATAAAAGTAAATTGGATTTACGAAGCTTGCGCTCGCTCAATGCTCAAGCCTCAAGGTTTTAGCTTGCATTCCGCTAATTGCCATGAGGTAGGAGCTTTCAATCTATGACGTGACCTATGCCTAGGTAAGTAAGTACCTACATACGTACAGAGAGAGACCTCAGCCTCCAACTATCTAGGTACCGGGCTTGTGCGGTAGTCACAGTGACCAGGATGCATCACTAATTAAAGAGTCTAATTAATTGTACCTGAATATCCTCTCCTCTGCACAAATTCACAATTATTATATTGTTATTATACTGTAGAGTAGTACAAATTGTTCCTATCACGTTTCAATCATATATTCCAGTCTTTAATATACCTTTCTTCCTCTTCAACAGATTTTGAACTTTACGGAATTATGCTAGGAATACCATATGTAATCTAAAGTTCGTGTTAGGAAAGTAAAAGGCTGTTTTCTTCCAACTACAGCATAAATATAAATACACACATGATATCTCATATTCCTCCCCAAAAAATTGACCTTCCAAGATAATCTCTTCAGTAAATCTTATACCATCTATACAAGACAGTAGAAGTAGCATAATATGCCAGCAATGAGTGAAAGCCAGCTAGCTCTATAGAAAGCAGTAGCGCCACTTTTCAAAATGTCCCCATAATGATACCTCCTCAATGAACGCCTCCATCACCAGTGATTGCCCCCGAATCCGTGCCAAATATGAGCGACAAGTGAAGTATATCATTACTCCAATTTTCGCTACCCAACGCCAGGATATCTTTGTACACCCGCTATGATCTGTCATAGAACGACTTCGTGTACTTGCGTCCTATTGGTATTGTTGTTACGATTGCGCAGATTGTACGTTCTGTTTTTGCTGATTGCTCAGGGAGACGACCTCCTCCGATAGTCGATTTATCTTCTCTTCTTGGCTTTTAATTTTTTCTTCTTGGCTTTTTTCCTTTCCTTCCATGGCATGGACCTTTTCGGAAAGCTGTTTGACTCTGTCTTCTAATGATTGGACATACAGCCACACCCGATCACCAGAAGCGAAGATGTTGTTGCTGCTGCTATCACCACTGCCCTGAGTACTAGGAGGTGGTCGACTTTGGGACAAGCTGCTCACAGGCGCATACAAGGAAGTTGGAGATGCAGAGAGTTGCTGGGTGGGCTGTGATTGTTGGCCCGCTTGACTGTTCCCCGAATTTTGTTGGCTACCAAGGGTAAATCTAGTATCAGGGGGTGCTAGGCCGGTGAGAGCTGGCAACTTAGGCCCCTGGGTAGCACGAGGGGATGATAAAGACAAGGGTGGAGAGTTTCTTCCAGACTGATGACGTCCAAAGTGCTGGTGCTGAAATTGTGTTGTTAAACTGGGTGAACGCTGTCGCCCCATGGAGGATGAATCGTGTCCTAGTTGATGGGAATGCATGCCGGCCGGACTGAGTGGCTTAGGGCTTTCGGTTATGCCACCTTGAGAGTACATAGAACCACCACTAGTGCTGAGCGGGACCGATGATATGCTATTATTGGTCCCAATAGCGGTATTCTGCATGCTAGGCGATGTGCCTGAACTAGATGACCCGCCACGCTCTGTGCCCGGTGGGTAAAGGTTGGAAGGTGGATTGGGCCTAGGCCCAGCAGGTGGATAAGTACTTGGTGTGCGAGAGCGCGAAGTATAACTATCCTGTGTGCCAGAGTTACTAGGAGCATGTGGGCCCTTGATGCTAGGTAGGCTGAATCGTCTACGGTCCTCCTCTGTCATTTCCGCGTCGTTGGGAATGGATGCTCCATTTGTGTACATAATTCCCTCCATTCCAGTGTCATCGCCTTCTGCGTTGGGCCCATCAAAATCATCTTCTCCACCGAAACTACCCATGCTGGCCCTCCTTCCAGCACAGCCACCCAAACCTTTACTGTGCCGGGCTAGCGCGTCACCTCGCGCGAACTTTCGATCGCATTTTGGACAAATATGAGGACGTTCTCCAGTATGTAGCTTCATATGGCGTTTCAAATCGTGCAAACGGCGGAATCGCATGGTGCAAGTTTGACATACGTACGGCTTTTCTTGGCTATGTGTCAAAAGGTGACTCTTCAAGTTATGGTGTCTAGTAAACTCGGTCTCACAATAAGGACATTTATGCTTCTTCTGCGATGGTGATCTTGGCGCAAGTTGTTGATTGTGTCCAGGCATAGGCAAACTCATACCTCGTGCAGGATATTGGGATGGGTCTATCTGCGCCAAATTGCCGGGGAAGGACATTGCTTTATTCAGGGAATGCTCTTCTACAAGGGCTTGGAGTTGATTGGAGGCTCTATTATCCGATTCAACCACACTCGCCAAAGCAGCAGGACTGGCTACGAGTGTTGAGCTGGCGGTCGCTGTCTGCGCTGTGCTACCTAAACTTGCAAGGCTAGTGACGCTTGCCGGACTTGTTACGATTTTGTCTTCAAAGTGCGTTGGCGTCGGTATTGTTATCGCATTAGCGGCCTCTGACATGACATCGCTAATGGCAGTTGTAGCAGCCGGGGCGTCTTGTGGTTTGCTCATGCCTGCGCCTCCACCTGCCAAAAGGGCGGCCATAACTTTGTGGCTAGAACTCTCTTCCATGGTGCCCGTTTGCTTTTCCTGTGTTTCTTCCCTCATTTGTCGCTCGTTCTCAAATGCTGGCACTCCAGTAAGAGGCATAGGTCTAAACGCGGGGGACAATGCACCACCAAGTCGCGGTGATTTCGCGGGCAACACTCCCAGCCCCGCGTTCGCGATTGATGTCAGAGTCTCCGGTGGTTGCGCTTCCTCCTGCCGGGGTCGCTTCAAAGATTTGATTCTCGTATGGTTGGATTCGGAATTATTTAAATCCGCAGTGGGAAGTGTGGACTCGGGGTCTGGCAGCTTCGCGGCAAACACAGGTGCGGTCGCGGAGACTGTTGCTTCCTCTGATGCCATGGATTCGAGATTGAGTATCTTGGTTTGTGAAAGAATTGGTTGAATTGCTCCTATTTAATTCAGGTATTTAGATCATGAATTCACGTCTGATTTTTATCAAAACTTCATCTCGAGTCCTCACAATATCTATATCGTGGCTGGTATGAGGCGTAAGCTGAATGATTTATTTCAATCGGATCGCAAGGCTTCTATAAAAAGTTAGAAACAATTGTTCTAGAATTTACAATTGTTCGAACTAACCTACAAATTGTGCGATTTTAATAGTTAAAAAATTCTTGGTATGATGAATGGTTTGGCGCAGATATTGGTGTAAAAGTATTTATCCAGGGCTGTTGCAATTTCGCTGAACATAATAATCAAGCAGACAAAAGAGCAGAGAGACAAGACTACAAAAAGTTTATTGTAACCCAAGTAAAAAAATATAAGGTAAGGTACTTGTACTTTTTTCAAATTCAAGGACTGGATAATTTGTGAAGGTTTAAAATCTACTATAGATGAGTAGTATAAATTTTCTTTTTATAAAGGATTAATTGAAAATAATAGATTTTATTATTGTCCTTTTTTGAATTTTCTTGAAATTCTGTAGAGGTTATGATGAGTAGGTAGGTAAGGTAGGTAGACAAGAAGTTCAAGAACATTGAAGAGTTAAAATGATAAGTTAAGAGCTGAAGGGTTTGGGTGAGTGTGAGGGTGAGGGTGAGGGTGAGGCGCAATAGGTAAGAATAATATTAGCGCCACTTTTCCTTTTAAAAAAAATATTAGCGCCACAATTTATTTCTATTTTATGATCCGTAAGAGTAGGTATTTTATTCTTGCCTTGTCTTGCCTTGTCTTGCCTTGCCTTGCCTTGCCCTGCCCTTCTTTTCTTTGATTACTGAGATACTATCTAGGTAGGTAGGTAGGTACCTTAGGTACCGGTAGTAGGTAGTAAATTCATTCTTCAATTTATCATTAATAACTTTTTATTATATCAATATCTTTAAAAAGAAATTATAATCATTATTTATATACTGATATATCTATCTATTTACCTAGGTAGGTAGTACCTAGTAGAGTTGATAAGTAAATATATTACCTACCTATTCAACTTCAACTTATTCCTATCCTTCTTCTTCTTCTTCTTCTTCTACTCGGTACTCGGCGCCTAACATCCTAAGGGTCCAGCCACTGGTAGAATTACCCAGTTTCCTACTACCTACCCTACCCTACTCTACTTCTTACCAAGCAGCTCACTCTCCCCTGGTTATTTTCTTACAATACCTACCTACTACCTAGGTACGAGACTACTAGTAAGTAGTATTTTCCTCAAACAGATTTAAACTTCTCTTCATTTCTTTCCCCTTCATGTCCCACACAATCATAAGTGTCCGACTGACCGAGTGGGAGATATCTCATCTATCTACATACTATACATACTATATATATTATATACTAGGTACCAGGTAGAAATTATCCATCAGCTAAGAATCCTAAAATACAGAGAAGGTTAGGTATAAATAAGCGATTCAATCAATTAGAAAGATTGCATCGGATTTTGAGGCTTACAAGTCTATAGTTGGCTGTTGTACGTCTTTATTTTTTAGTTGGCTAAGGGGTCTATTTATATTACACCACCATATGATGAATTGGGATGATTTTAGCTATTCCATCATTCTATTCGTTACCCTCATAAGTTTGTCACTTTTGGACTGTCTGATTTATTAAATAGAGCAAGAACACATGGATTTTATAAATCCTATTTGTTGAATTGGATTGAAATTTATAGTACAAAAAGGATAAACTTATGGGCATAACGAGTTATCCTTTCCAGCATTCCTTTCCATAGGCGGATATTCAGCCACATGGTTCTATTTCTCCATTGTTTCTTCTTGGGCTAGTTATATGTAATAGTGGCGGCTTGCTACATACCCACACACTACTACCTACGTAACATTAGTATTTCGGTAGTACTTATTAGCATAATATTCAACTTTATCGTATAGTACTGATTGTCTAGGTAAATTACCTATGTTTCTCTCCCTCGTTCAATCTTAGTTGAAGCTCGAAGTTTCATAAATAAACCCCAAGATAGTTACAGATGAGATGAGCCACTGTGATGTTTAACCTTACTACTCAAGTACTTGCATCTAGTCTTAGATGAGTATCGTTTGTGGGCTTGTCCACGACTACGCCACTGACGATAGGCCACAGCTGAGAATGTACGACAACGCTCAACCAATTGATTATACTTACGCTTCTGATACCTACCCCTTGTCCAAAGTGACGCAGTTTAGCCTTAGAGTCTAGGGCTTCAGTCAGCCTAAAGGTATGGATGACATAACGTTTTAAAGCATGTATCACGAATCTAAAAAAGCTGATACGCCACTCAAACCATAGAACTATAGCACTAGCTGGCAATCGCAAAGAACACCTCCAGACTCTTAGAACTTCAGCAGTACACATACAGTCGCAGCAAGCTACTGTGAACTTCAGGCGATTTTTTTTTGACTCTCGACCTATGTGATCAAGACCGTAGTCAAATAATTATCAAAACTTCTGATATTGAAGATATGTCGCTCAGAATATGAATGCTATGTTGATATTTTAGATGGGCCATTGGCTATGCAGGAGTTGAGGGAACCCGAGTCGTTGTCTCATGACGATTATCTCGTCAACTTGAATTCTAGCACGTACCTATCTCCGCGGTTGACATAATACGATTGCGACCGCCAGTGATCATGTGGCCCAATAATTAAATAAAGAGTTGGTATGCATCTCTGATTCTCTGCTCGAATGTCAATAGAATAGAGTAGGCGTGATGTAGCCTGTGCTATCTATACAGTGAATCTGAACTATGTTGAAGCAACCATGTATCGATGAGATGAAATCTCGAGTATCAACATGTTCTGGCATATTGATATACCTTAAAGACTTCTTAATAAAGAATCCTGTAACGTTCGGGGGTTTTCAGATATGGCTTGGGGGTAGGAACCTCGAAAGGGGGGAGGGGTACATGTGTATGAGAGCTAAAACAGTAAAATCTTGGTCATCATAGATTTGCAAAAGGGCTGCTTTGAAAGTCTAAATACTATCGCTAATAATATCTGTGCAGATTCTAACCCTTCTTGAAGTAGATGAAGAAATCTTGACACTTCGCGACATACATTCATTGTTGCGGCTCGTGATATACAGTTGAAGTTGAAGCCATATTACTCCTCGGGTCATCCATCATTGATGGAAGCCCCACCGCAAATCTAGCCATGTGTGCAAAATAATCTTCGTCGGCGACGAATATTCCTTTTGGACTCTTTCCTAATCCCCCACCCTTAGCTTCCGTCAACTCAGACTCCACCAACTCCACACCAGATTCATCATCGTCCGCAAAGTTGAAAATCCTGTAATCTGCATTGTCATAATATCTATGGCAGACCGAGACTTTCAGAAATGCCGAATGTGTGACAACGGCAATGACCTTTTCGGGCCGGTTCTTCAACCATTTCTTTGCTGCGATACCTCGGTCCTTCAACCCAGTCTTGGAGAAATCGTAGAGTCCGGTCTTGGCTGGGAACAAGGGATCAACAGCTGACCAGTCGAATTGTGGCCACTCCTTCTCCATTATATCTATGGGTGTTCCTGTGTCACATGGCTTATTTGAATTTTCCTGCCATTCCGGTCGTAGTATCACAGGAACACCACGTTTCATCAACCATCCCAAGCCTTGTTGAGCAGTTTGCAGTGTTCGGTTCATGGGGCTGACAACGATAAGTTCAATTTCTTGCGCCAGAGGGAGATCATTTTCGAGATGTCTCGCTAGTTCATCGCATTGTGGACCAAACCCCTCTTCGGTGAGCTTTGGATCAGGAAGTTCGTAGTTGCGTAATTTGATTGTTAGTTTAAGTTCACACTTGTGTATTGAGGACAGGGTAACTTATGAGTAAGATCTTGTTTGGATAATGTTAGTTGAGACTCTTTTTATAATATACCGAATACCTGGGATCTTACTGTGAAGTGCTTGTGCATGTCTGATGAGGATGAGTGTTGGGGCCATTTTCAAGGTTGTACTTGAATAACTTTAATATGGTAAGAACCACAAGTATACAAATCTGGGTTTATGATGTACGTTCCTGGACAATTTCCGCCCTATTTATAGAAATCTAGTAGACCTGGTGCAGTTAGGTATTGTAAGATTTATTCTTGAGAGAATCAGGTTGGGCAGAAAAAAGACTTTAGGTACTGTATATAAATTTTATCCTTCGGAAGTCAGGTATAAATTGCGGATAGCTTTCTCCAACTTTATTGGTTTTATAAACATTTTTTATAATGCAGTTCTCATTAAAAGTTCCTACCTCGGACTTGGATATAGAGTGAATACTTATTAAGTAGTCTGGGTACCCGGTACCTCTATCACTTATCACTTCTCTGGGGTAAAATAATGCTCTACAAGTACTATAATGATAGAATTACATGTATCCATATAGGTATACCAATAGCTAAGATTCATTGATTATTTGGGTATGTAGGTACTGTAGAATTGCTTTCAAAAAGTTGAGACCCAAGAGAATCAGAAAGTGGCTTCTTTAAGTACAGTAAGGTTATGACTAAGCTTTAGCTTGCAACAAGGAAAGACCACCAGGACTAACAATCATTTCCCATCTGGACTTCAATACATGTCCCCATTGAGAACACTCTATAGCCATGAGTTTATATCGCTCTGCTGCACTCTCAAGTCGAGTAAAAAAGAGTACAAAGACATCTTTAAGAAGAAGTTCATCATCTCGTTTTACCTCATATCCAAAACGGAAATCTATGCAGAGATCAAAGACAGTACCCGAACCTATAGATGACGAAGAAGAGGACTTTTTAGATGAGAAACTCGACGACATAGGACTTGTTCAAGTACTTGCGACTGATCTAAATCTACGAGATGTTGCACAAGCCATTAAATATATACGGGGCAAGATGTGGAGCAAAATGCCAGAAACGAGGTCAGGGATGAATTCAACGCGGATTGCAGAAGTGCTCAATTTTCGGGATTCATTGCCACCCTTTGTCACCGTTTCGCACATCCAAGCTCTACTAAATTCTCCCACGGCGGTCGAAAGAGAAATTGTTGAGCTTTTACAAGGAGGGGTTATAAGAAAGGTAGTGGTTGGCTTGAGAGGTGGCTTGGGGGAAGTTTTATTACTTGCCAAGGATTTGGAGCAGATGGTGGAGAAAAGCACACTTGGAAGATCCCACCAGGATATTTTCGTGAAATTACTGCGAGATCATCCGACGGCGCTGAAGTTTCCCAGGTCTCGATTTTCAGATGAAAGTGCCAAAGCACTTGTACTTGCTGGGTTTCTAACCTTGTCAACACCCAATTATACAACTACAGACCACTACTCCAGGCCTGGCGATGGCTCAAGAGGGACTTTAACATCGCTCAATAGTATCTCAAAAGCGGCATCAGGATCTCTGGCTGCTGTTGGTGGCGAAGGAGCTGTCCACGCCGCAGGAGGAAGTGGCGCTGGAGCTCGATTTACAGGGCATGGGAATTTCTCTATTTCTCTTCCCGCAACCGGACCGTATCTAAAATTGTTGAGTAGTGCTCGCAACCATCTCATATCCTTACTATCAAAATCAAAATTTCGTGAAGCTCCAGAGTCACTCCTTCGGCAACGTTGGGATGGCGGAATTGAGGTAGACGACGTTGCAAGTGCCGCCAAAAGGAATAGGGGTGAGTTTGCAGGTGTCCTTCCTGGCAAGACTAGAAAATGGAAACAGTATTATGGGATCTCCTTCGAATGGATATTGGGCGAGTGCGTCGGTGCTGGGTTAGTGGAAGTATTCGATACTAATAGCATTGGGAGGGGTGTGCGGGCATTGTAGGTGTCCTCTGATATGAAGTTGTTTTCAGATCATCATCATCATCATCATCATTATTATATTTTAGAATGTAACTTTAAACATGGTCCCGAAAATCCCCCATATAATCTACCAAGAGACTAGAGGATCGAACTCATCAAAAGCGGATATGACAAACGTGTAAAACTAAGTGGGGGAAATGAGTATGTTTAGCAGCGGGGAGGGATATTAGATTCGCAATACGAACAGTGCTCGGCCATCATCCAACTTGGTAAAGTGCTCCGTATGATTCATTTCCTCTGAAATGTAGATCTTCGATAAGTTGATAATTCTCTGTTGAGATTTCGAAAATACAACTAAAGCATGTATGCATTTTTCGATACTACTACCTAACTACCCCGGATATGGTTCTCATTTTTACAGGCTATCCAATCCTGACGGGACATATAAGCAGCATAATAGGTAAAAAGCCGTTGTAATCAATGCATTGGATGGATCAATAAACCTCTTGGTAGCAAGCCCCCCTTTCCAGGTTTGCTCCATGAAGGATTGAACGTTTTGACCATTCACGATGCCAGGAAAGCACCGAAAATAAGAAAACTCCGTAAAGCCAAAAGGAGGGCACAGAATTCATAACCTATCCCTCGTAGTAAATTCTGTAATCTTTTTATTTATTGCCCCTCACATACTGAAAATTCTGATCTTCAATATCACACAATCACATGAAGCCATTTTAGACGCAAAATTGTAATGCTTGCAAATGAGAATAATTCGTTGTTGATTAAAAAAAGCCTCGGACTTATTTCCGAGTATGAAATGGCCCCCCTTTACCGGAGTAGAAGGTTAGGTAAAAGTATAGCCAGTTGTAATACAGAACTTGTACTCGACTTATCGTGCTTTATCTCAAATGATTCAAATCATGACATTTGATACCAAATGTTATTTCCTTTTGATGGCTGTTAGCTTGTCAAACATGTTATGTTTGTAACTGAATGTCTTGTCTCACAGGAAGTACGAAGTATACGAAGGGTACTGGCTAATCTTATATGAAATACTTCATCTTCCATATATATAAGAGACAACAATTCTGTAGCTGAAATGTTCAATGATGTTGGAAGAGATACTTTACAGCTAAGCTTAGCATATTTAGTATAAACTATCTAGACACTGGCTTCATCACCATCACAAACAACACTTGAAGTTATAGTCTAGAAGTTCACCAGGGGATGGATGGCTAAATAATCTTCAAATGATTATTGATGATTATCTGTCGGTAGATATACTGTAGTAATATTCAAAAGTAGTCTTTCAAACTCCATACTGTAATCCGAATCCCTTCAAATTAGCTAAATGCTTAGATTTTGATAATTTCGATAAGGAAATTGACTATTTCATATCGGGTATTGATTTCCATTGCACCGACCTTATTTATTAAGGGTTGTCAAGGGAATCAAGGATTAATCCAAGAAAAGTTACCAGGTTCAAAATTTGGATACAGATGAAATGAAATGAAATAATATGGATAAATCTCGATAGATTTTTATAGAAGACTAAAAAAGGTATGAAAGGTATAAGAGGTACTTTTAGAGATGAACTCTTTACCAAATTTTGAAGTTATTTTGAAGATTAGAGAATGGATTGATTGATTGATTAATTATTCTTTGCATATTATGTCTTTTACTTTACCTAGTATTTTTGAACCTGCAAATCATTTTTCAATCTTGCATATTTTTTAATAAATATCGAGAATCATTCATCACCATTTATCACATTTACCCTTATTACCTCTCATTACCCCCATACAAGGGATTTTCGGATGTTCAATCACCCACATCCACAACTAGCACACCTACTCCGTACAAATATAATATCAAAAAGAGCATGGTTTATTAATTTTCCTATTCCTTGCTAAGATTGTAAAGAGAATTGTAGTAGCCGTACAATTACTCCATACAATTGCGTTGCTTGTTCGTTGCGTATGAGTTGGTACTGTAGTTTAGTTTATGCTAGATTGATGCTTGAATTCTTATACTTTTTTTCATCTAATCTATACCGGTACCAGTACCAGTACCAGTACCTAACCTAGCACAGGTAAGCTTCATCTCCATATTCAAACTTTCAAAAGTCTCTCTCACAATACACCCTCGCTCTTTTATTATCTTATCCTTACCTATCTTTAATTGGTATTTGTACATTACACCTACGTATATGTATATTTTACCTTACCTTACATCTCTTTCTTACCTCCGTATACATATCAACCTATGCTCCTATAACATCCTATACCTATACCTATTTATCCTATACCACCCCTCCTCTTCTTTTGTTTATATCAATTTTTCTATTTTAAGGATTATTTTTAATCTTTTTAATCTTTTACTAGGTGTATATACTAGGTCTGCATATTGTAGTCAAAGATTAAAATTTGAAAAAAAAGGTATTTTGACTAGGTATGAAGTAAAAGGGAATAAACGAACCTTGTCCCTTCCTTACTTACTTTTGATATTTCAAACCTACTACCTCTATCATCATCAATATTTGTGATATTTGGATCATTGTACTAATTGTACTTTGTGTGCAGCTTCTATTCAATTCACCATAAAACTACAATCGCATTTCTATCCCTCTTCACCAAAGGATTAAACGATAATTGCACTTTCAATATAACATCACAAATCCTTACTTTGTGTTCTGTTTCAATCTCACTTTGTCCCTCCATCTATTTAACCAATTGACAGCTTCCTACCTTTACTTTGTACAAGCAAGGTCGGATTTTTTGAACCACACATTTCATTGAATTCACTCTCTCGACTCGGCGAAATCTTAATTAATTCACTATCATCGTACGATCATATACCAGACCGGAGATATCGAGCGAGAAAAAAAAATTAAGTCAGAAATCTCAAAATCCCTCAAAAAAGAACCCTCGAGAAAATACTCGAAAGCTCTCAGAATCCCTTCGAGTCGCATACACCTTTGGGACTCAAGACTTCAACATTTCGAGATATTAGAAGGGTCAAAAAGTACCTACCACATTGGTATACTACTGTTCTCCAAGTTGCGCAGAAATACAAACACTTGTAGAACATAAAGTCCGTCAAATGCATGAACACGACACTGGATATAACTTGTCAACGGTTGTCGGTTGCAGGGTATTAGGATAATTACTGCTGCACATTATCCACTTGTGGTACATTCGGCATTACTACGAGAGGGAACTTGCATACTTGGGAGAAGGGTTTCTGAAGGAAAGAAAATTCGAACAAAAGACCAGAACTTTTTGCGAAGATATACGTTGTTTTGGAACATTGAAACTTGTAAGGTTCTTTCACCCCATGTTTTACATTTTCACTGAGATTGGGATGAGCTTGCTTGAATGCATCTGATCTAGTCATAGTGCTGTGCTAGTTTTTGGCAAATGCACTGACAAAACTAATAGATCAAAACAACAGGGTTTTTGCTCAGGCATATTAGAAATTACCTTTCTAATATCGCGTTTCACTCCGACCCTGCAAATCTTCGATATCTATTGCCGTTGGTCATCACCTCTCTAGAATAGGTTACCAGTACCCCAGAGAACTTATAAGCTGAGGTGTGCTACAAAGGCGTGTTTCATGGAATTCAAGACAGTGCTCTATTTGTAGTTGTTGTAAGATCACAAGCTTGAGAAGACGCGGATCTCTCTTTTTTCATTTACCAGAATCAGAAAACTATGGCAGCGACGCTTCCACGGCCATCGAGGCCATCATGCGGCCCCCCAAGTTCCGCATTACCAGCATTACCAATGCCGAAAACAAGAAAGAGTACTGGAGGCATACAAACACCCCATCTCGAGAGACTTGAAGCTCCGACCCTTCCAAGAAGTTTAATGAGTGGTCTAAGAAGTCCTTCGACATCCAATCTTCGACTTCCCTCAAGTCCAGGGCCTGCCGCAGGTTTGCCTAGACTGCAACCTTCGCCAGGTATCAATGCAGCTGGTAAAACTATCAGGAAGACAATTAGTATTAATGCGTTTCCTCAGCCGCCACGTGGAAATGTCAGAACATCAAGCATGCCCCCGAGTCCATTATCCGCCGTACCAACATCAGCGGGAGGTTCAAGCCGAAGAGAATCCACCGAAACGAGTCCAACTAGCCTTGCAACCCCGAAATTCAAGAAGCGATCGAAACCGTCTGCAGCGTCAAACACTAGCGACGCCAGGTCGATATCTGGTAGGTCAGGTGCCAGAAACTCCGAAGGCTTATTAAGCTTGCCCTCGCCCCCGCAAAGCCGTAGTTCTTCGGCCCAAGACTCTTATTCAACATCCGCCACTACTGAAGAAAATGGGGAGCCGTTTAGAGGCAGAGAAAGTCTATATGGATCAACAGACAGGCCATCTTCAAAATCAGGTGAAAGTAAAGGCAATGTTATCGTGAGCGTACGAGCACGCCCGGACGCTGGAAGTAATGGAGATGCCGGCAGAACAGATGGCGACTGGTTAGTAGATGGGAAACAGGCTCTGGTTGCTTATAGAGGGAAGGAAGGGGGAGACTATATTTATGGTAAGCTTCCTACTTGGTTTCCCAATTTACAGTGCAAAACTAACTAGGTCGAAGATAATGTTTTTGGGCAAAATGACAATAACGCAAGAGTTTATGATTCAGCTGCCAAAAGACTGGTTCGCCGAGTCATGGAAGGATACCATGGCACAGTCTTTGCATACGGAATGACTGGTACAGGAAAGACCTTTTCAATGCAGGGCACAGCTACGAACCCCGGTGTGATTCCCCTCGCAATCACCGATATCTTCTCATATATTCGCGAGACCCCGTCACGAGAGTTTCTTCTCAGAGTGAGCTATCTGGAAATCTACAATGAGAAAATACATGACTTACTGAGTGCTTCCACAACTGCACCAGTAGGTCCGGGAGCAGCTGCGCCCGAAGATATCAAACTCCGAGAAGACAGTAGGAGAGGAGTTTTCGCCGTAGGACTGAAAGAAGAAATTGTGCAAAGCCCAACACAATTACTTCGTGTTATTGCCCGTGGTGATCAAGCTAGAAGGACATCTAGTACGCAGTTCAATTCTAGAAGTTCACGGAGTCATGCAGTCGTACAGATCGTCGTGGAGAGTCGCGAGAGAGTGTCTGGAGCAGTAGCTATGAATGAAAACAAACGATCAGGGCTTCCTCCTGGTGGAGTTAGGGTCTCTACCTTGAGCCTGATTGATTTGGCAGGGTCTGAAAGAGCTGCCGAGAACAAAGAACGTCGTACAGAGGGGTCACATATCAACAAAAGTTTACTAACCCTTGGAACCGTAATTGCTCGGCTATCTGGAGATAAGGATAAAGACGGCAAACCGACAGATAAAGATGGAAAGCATTTGCCTTACCGGGATAGCAAACTTACCAGACTTTTACAAGGTGCTCTTTCTGGAGACTCTCTGGTTTCGATTCTCTGCACTATCTCTGTTGGGAATGGATCCAGCGCATCTGGGCCCAATAGCCATGCAGGTGAGACATTAAATACACTGAAATTTGCATCGAGAGCAAAAAACAATATTGTCAGTCATGCCAAGAAGTCGGAGGAGGCGCTCGGTGCTGGCGGCGAGGGTGGTGCGAGGGTCCTACTGGAAAAATACCGGATGGAGATCGAGAAACACCGTATGGAAATCGCAGAACTTAAAAGTGAAGTAGCTGGTCAGGCCAAGGCTAAGGATTTGGAGGAAGAAAAGGAGAGAGAAAGAGAAGCAGAAGCTCGTCATGAGGAACAAATCCTAGAAATGCACTTGGCTCGAACGGCACTCAAGGAAAAGATCGAGAGTCTCAATAAACTGATACTCAGTTCGAAGTCTGCCGGTGTGAACTCTAGCTCTTCTCATGCTAGATTGTCGACGATCACCGCAAATGGCCATATGTCATCCATGTCCGCGCGTTCATCAATGATTGGGCCAATATTACAACGTACAACGTCATCGAGATCGGTATCTACTATCGGTAGAAAAACAAGCGGACAACATTTATCTGAGCATACATCAATGGATGACGATGACTCTATTCACGAGCACGGAGATGGTGTTGCTTCGCTAACAGCGCAAAACCGAGCCTTGCAAGCAGACCTTGCTGACAGAACTCGATACTGTCAAACGCTCGAAAAACGTCTGATTCAAGCTCGGCGTTCCAGTCAGTCTAGAGCCTCGGCGAGCTATGGTAGTAAATCGAGCATAATGGTCGGAGAGGACCACGGCGTCTCAACATTGCTAAAGGAGAAGGATGCTGAAATTGCTGAGCTCAAGTCTCGACTTGACGACAAAGACCGAATGTTGACTGCACTCAGAAGCGCCGCTCGTTCTAGGGATACTGCGGATCGAGATCCTCGGTCTCATACACTAGACAATGGACAATTGAGTCCGGTATCAGCAAGAGCTTCTCAGTTGTTCGAACCGCAGGTGGACGATGCGGAGGACATAGGGGCTCCAATAAAGGTATTCCCACCGTCTCTCAAAAATTCGAAAGGTGTGGATGAAATGAGCAGGATGCTTGATGAGATGATTCAGGACCGAGTCCAAAGCGGCGAGCTAGTAACGGGTTCTCGAGGAAGCGTTCGACTTGCAAGTGGGCCGGTGCATCCATTGAAGGGATCAACTATTTTCAATTTCGGCAAAGCTCAGCCTCACGATTCTGGAGTTGTAATGCCGGAATAATGGAGGAAAACTAAGGTATCTAGTTCATAACATGAGTGTGAATATAAAGATACAGGATGTAATTATTTGGGAGTTGGGATCGTCAGGCGTTTTGGGGTTGACAACCATTGCTTATACCCATCTGGTACTTTTACTGCGTTCATTTCATTTGCCGGAGGAAAATTCTTTTTATTCTGCTTGAAACGGCAAACGTTTTATTTCTTTAATTCACCCAACAGTGCGGGCAGGTTACATTACGGGAAGGAAAATGTCGTTGGTCGGCCGACACAGACAGTGGCATTGGCCAATGTAATATTACTGGGTAGATAAGATGTGAGGATGAAAATTGGCTGGACTTGTGGAGCAAGGCACGATACCTTCTGGGCTGACATTGTTCTGGATGCGAATATTGTCCATACATAGGAGACAAAACTTTTTTATGTTAATCGGCCTCCGATTTCTTGCAGATTTTGAGACGGGAAATCACTTGGCTCGCAAAATAGATTCCTCACTGGATGGAAGGTTTATTGTATGACTTTTGGTAATGGTGGAGGTCTTGATGATGGGTTTGGAGTTGTTGATGGGACTGGTGTCGTGGAACATTCCTTTGAAGGAAATTTTGGACGCCATTTCAATGAGTGATGGCCAGAGAGAGCACGGGGGAGAAGAGATGAAGGTTGTGATGGATGGATGGATGTATGTAGAGAGTATGAGAAAGAAATGTTTTAGTAACCTGAATCTATTACAGCTGTGTGATAAATCATAATATCGATGCGATCCTGAAATGTGTGATGTGAGTACTTTTAGGCCTTTTTATACACTCACTCACCAGAATTTACAATTTTTGTGTGAGTAGAATTTAGGGTTGTAAAAACGATTTGACGGTCAGTACGTGATGACGTTCAATGACCAGAATGACGTGACTTTTAAATGATTTGATGGTTAGGTAAAAAAGTATATTATTCAATTGCTGTATTGGGAGATGATGAAGTACAATTTTTTATATTTTTAGTTTAACCATTTTTATATTAAATTTTTATGAAAAGAATATTGAAGTGATTTATAATTTATTTTACGTATTTATGAATATATTATTTTATTTACAATTTTATATTTATTGTTTTTTTATTATTTTTTTATTAAAAACAGTATATTGTTAAAACCTTTCGATATGACTGTATGACGAGAGGTTTTGATATGACCTGACAGATATGACAATTATGAGCGATATGATGGTCTTTTCGCAATCCTAGAGTAGATGATTTGATTGGTAATTTTTGTATTGGTTAATTTACTAAAAATTACTGGTTGGTTGATGGCCTTCTATGTATAATGAATGTTCTTCATCACTTGGTTGCTACTTCTATAATTCAAATGCTAGATAATTTGATAATGCAATTCCATGTTTCACCATTCCGCCAACTGAACAAGTTCCTTTTGAGTCTATAACAGGTATTTACTAAGGATCACTGTACTAAGCTCTAACATTCTTGAAACCTCTCCTTTCTCCGCCTTACAAGCCTCAAAGGTATCTCATCGCCGGCCGCGTATCATTCGTATTGTAACGATCTGATCACTCCTTCGAAGCTTCTCCCTCGCATTCTGTATCGCTTTTTTACAAAGCTGCTTCTATGCATTCAGATTATCAGTATTCCGGTTTCGAAAACTCTTTATCCACCTCACCATAGACAGGCAATAAAATGGATAGGAAATGAAAAACCTTCTCTTGCTCTCCCATCTTTTCCACCTGCTCATCATTAGCCCACTCACTTACATCCAATTCAACACTCCATTCTCGAAAGATGCTTGTCAAAACTGCCTTGGTCTCCACCTGCGCAAATCTCCTCCCGGGACATGCCCTCAACCCGTCTGAGAAAGTGATAAAACTGCCTTTTACAGGTCGTCGCAGGTTCTGAGTTTTCCCGTCTGGTTTCTCCCCCCCGTTCCGCTGGCATCGGGTGTCGCCTTGTCCGCATTCCATTCTTCCTCTTCGCCCTCTTTTCTAATCCATCTCTCTGGCACGAAATCATCCACATCAACTGCTTTGTCACCTCCCCAATAGCGAGGATTTCGGTTAGTGCCGATTACATTTATATGGGCCACAATGCCAGCAGAAATTACAGAGGCCCTGCCGTCGACATGAACTGCCTGATCTGTGCGTACGGCCTTCCCTATGTCAGGAATTGCAGGGATGAGGCGGAGTTGTTCTTTAATAACGGCGCCGATTGCTGAGTTTTCAAGGCGGGGCATGTCTTCAGGGTGGTTTCAAACGGTCATAAGTTGTTGAGGACGTGTAAACATGATGTGCTTAATTCTTACCTGTATGATAGTCAAGCTTTTGGGCTTCTCTTCCTTCCAAGATACGATGGATATCACCCTGCATCTTTCTCTGCGTCGCGGGCTTACAAGCAAGGTAGATCATGCTAAAATGAATGCTGTTCGCCGTGGTCTCGTGTCCCGCAAAGAGAAAAATGAATGTGTTACTGATGATTTCCGTCTTACTCAAACCGTTCGCATACCTTTCTTCGTGCTCGTCCAATGCTTTCGGGTGAGTAGAAGAAGACTGAAGGTAAAGGGGGGATGCTTTTATCATAGGACCTGTTGATTCGACTTGGTCCTACACAGGCCTCTTTCTTTAATACCTCTTCCGTCAAGGCATTTTGCCGCTATACCTCTTAGAGAGGGTTTTCTACTTTTTTAGGTGAGATTAATGTTTTAATTTTTATAAATTTGTTTCCGTGGAGAGCACCCTGACGATGACCTAATACAATTGATTTTTTATATATCCTCACTTTTTCTTAAGTAGGAAGTGGCAAGTGGACACTTAGGTAAGCCTTGTTATTTTAGCTATATGTTGTAGATAACAGCTTCGTTTTTGTCTCTAATTAGGCCTTTTAATAGGCGATAGGATAATACTAGTAGTAATAAGCAACAGTACTAGGCAACAACCTGTGCCTGTGTGGGGCATATATTTGAATCATATGCAATAAGATTGAATTGTAACTCCCATCGTGAGTTGTGGTGAATGTGGTGAGCTTCCAACAGTTGGAAGTATGACTACAGGGATATACGCCGCTGTACTATATTCACCATCTTCTTGTTACTGGGTAGGTTTACAAAATAGTCGCTGGTCCCTTGTTTTTGGAGAAAAAGTGAAAGAAGAAAAAGAAAGGTATGTAAGATAAAGGCTAGTTTCACGCATACGCTGATGCTGTGATCCTTATTTTAACCTTCTCTATCACATCCGCTATCTTATTGCAACGTAGGAATTAAAACCCATATAATCCCACAACGAAATGGAATACTCAAAGTGGGTTGCCAAATTCCCTGGACTAGTCCAAGTCCCCGAAACCCCGGGTTACATTGCAAGCAAGAACTCTTACTTTGCAGCTTTCGAAAACGAACTTTCCCCAACATGCTTCATCCAGCCAAGGAACACTCAAGAAGTAGCAGATATTATCAAATACGTGCGGTCTGTTTCATCGACTAGAAGCAGTAAGACCCGGCTTGCTATTCGCAGCGGAGGCACTACGCCCTGGGCGGGCTCTGCCAATATCCAGGGCGGAGTGACGATTGATCTTTCTAACCTAACGGCGAACACAGTCGTGGTGGATTATGAAACGGGGTTAGCTACTATAGGAGGTGGTGCGAGATGGGGTGATGTATACAAGGCTTTACAGAAACAAAACTTGAGCGTCGTAGGTGGCCGTGTTTCGAATGTTGGAGTTGGTGGTTTGTCGCTTGGTGGTAAGTTGACCTAATTACAAAAATGGAGACTATCAACTATACTGTGGTTTAGCTGTCTAACCTCCTAAATAGGTGGTCTCTCTTATCTTTCTCCGCAAAGGGGATTCGTTTGTGATAACATTGTCAACTACACTGTCGTCCTCGCCTCGGGGGACATCGTCCAAGCAAACAAGTATATTAATAAGGATCTATTCGTAGCACTCAAAGGCGGTTCCAACAACTTCGGTATTGTAACGGAATTTCAGATGCCAGTCGTCGAATTTGGTCAGATGTGGGGTGGTGCCATCTACTACGAAAAATCCACGTTTCCACAGCTAGTCGAGGCCTTCTACGAATTTTCCTTCCAAACGGTGGATAAATACGCATCAATAATCATGGCAACAAATCACATCTCGGGCATGGGCGAGGTCTGTACTTCGAACCTATACTATACTCAACCCGCCAGTAATCCTCCATCGCTTGCGCCATTCGTAGAAATCGTACCACAGTTAGGAAAAAACAGCCTACGGATCGATTCACAATTGAAGTTTGCTGAAGAACAAGAAGCGTTCTCTAAGAATGGGGATCGGCAGTGGTATTTCACAACAAGCTTTCGCGTCGATGTGCAGCTCATGCTCGATATTCGTCTGCTTTGGAAGGAGGCCGTAAGAGAAGTTGAAAATGTCGAGGGCTTGATGTTTAGTCTTGGTTTTCAACCGATTACTCGAAATATTCTTGCTAGCTCTAAAGCTCGCGGCGAGAACTCGTTGGGACTTGAAGTATCCGATGGGCCCTTCGCAATCTGCCTTCTGAGCACGGTCCACGCAAATGTTACATCGGATGAATTGATATCATCCACCGTTCTTAGATTGATTGATAAGATCGATGCTCTTTCATCTAGCAGGGGTTTAGGTACTCGATATAGATTTCTCAACTATGGGTTCAAATCGCAGAAGATTCTTGAGGGCGTCGGTGCTGCCAATATCGAGAAGATGAAAGCTGTGAGCAAGAAGTATGATCCGACGGGGTTTTTTCAGACCGTGGTTCCAGGCGGATTCAAAATCTCTCAAGTTGCTAATATTGAGAGGATGAAAGCTCTGAGCAAGAATTATAGTCCAGCAGGATCTTTTCCGACCCGTGGATCCAGGCAGCAAGATTTCTCAGGTAGCAAATTGATGTCTTGACAATAGAAAAGTTAAGATGGGGTTGGAGATTGTGTTGATTTCGATTAAATTAATGATCTTAAAACTAGGATGGCCTTTTCATATGGTAACTCGTTGAGTTCTCTCACTGGTGATTTTGTTACTAATAAATGCGAATAAGAAGCTTTGTTGCACTACCGCAAAGCTGCTCACGATGACAGGAAACTTTGAATCTCTCTGCCTATTTTTCAGGCCACATTTTGTTACATTCGAAATGGAAGAGTAGTCGTTACAGAAAAGCCCCACTTTGTAATATCACTTGACAATTACACGCACACACTTTCAAATATATGTAACACAATAGATCCAATTACCCGATGGTCGATGCAATGCATGGGGCCGGTCATACGCCCGCACCCGTGCCCGTGTCCAGGGCAAGCTATAGGTTACAAGAAACGTATGTATACCCATAAACCACTGTTGTGGAAACGAAAACCGGATCTATCTCCTTGGCGGTGCTTGTTCTAAATTCTATACAAATAATGCCCGTGCTCCAGCGTCACTTGAGATGAATTCGGGGTAAGTAAGCACTGCTGAGAAGGGACTCCATCACTCTCAATCACTTTCAGCCGCGAGGGGAAAGAAGAGAAAGCCTTGGAATGGTCAGCTGATGTAATGTAGTCCCGAGATCTGCGAGAATGTAAGCATGCGGCAGTGAGTGGAGGATGCTGGTAATGATGTGTTATGCAGTGGAACGTGAATGTAAGAAAAATGTTGGTGGGATGGTGGGATGGATCATCATGGATGGAAGGCAGGTATGATATTGGGCTGGGTTGATTTAGACTTGCTGGATTCTGAATTTTGGCTTGTGAAAGGCAGGTTCCGTTTGCGTGGTTTTGCCGTTTGCTTGGTTTTGGGCGTGTTCCCTTTTCCTCCCAGGATCTGACGTGTGTGCTTCCTTGCTTTTGGGTTATAGGTGGTACAGTCAGTTGTTCGTTTGATCTGTCTTGGATAGATTAAGGATGTATATGCAAGTGACTTATTTACTCGATGCATAAAAGGAAGGAAGATGAGGGGTCATGAGATGAGATGAGAGCTTCTTATGCCTTTTAATTGAGAAGGAATAAACGATATTACTATTGGGGGAATATTCTCGCGATAACGATAATCGTATACTTGGTACTGTACAAGGTATGCCTTGCAGTTCATGATTTTCTCTGTTAGAAAACGAACTCGGTAAATTCTTTGACTGCAAACCACAGTGTGAAAGTAGATTAGGTAGGGAATGGTAGGAACCTATTTACAAAAATTATAGGAACATATAAAATATATTTAACAGTCACTAAAATGAAAAGTTTCCCGCGCATCCGAAATATATAAGGTTAGGGTATACCTATTCTGAAAGGGGAAGAATGAAATTTGGGATGGACCGGTTGGTGAACTAGTAGGTTGGTAGGCTGGTAGGTAAGCAATGGGATTACCCTCCGTACCGATAGATGAGATAATATGAGATGGGTTACTCTATCCATCCATCCATATTTTAAGCTCCAATGTCTATCGATCAAAACATCAGGTACCGAGCTCTGAATGTCTATGCACAAAAAATAAAGGAAATAGTCCGTCCTTCATTTTATTATAAATACGGGTTGATGGCGCCATGATGTGTTCTAAGTAGAGATTCAAAATGTTTGAGGGACATGTTGGTGATGGGGTGTATTATTAATGAACTCGGAGTTGGGTTAAGAGCAAAGGGGTGAGGCTCGTTTTAGCCTCCTACTTGCTTGATCAGATTGTGTACTTAATTGGGTAGCGGGATGAACCGAGCGATGAATCGAAGAAGAGGGCCGCGTGGGCTAGCTAAAAAGGTTGTGTGTGTGCTTAAACGATACGGAGTATTTTGTGCCATACAGTCCGGTGATATTTTATATGATACTTAATCAACCCCTTTCAAGATATAAATATAAACAACTATTTTTCAAATTTAAGTCTAAATGTAAAGGCGATGTAAAGGCGATGTAAAGGCGATCTTTTTTTCTGTCATTTGGAAGGAAGGAAGGGAGAAAGAATGACTTTTTCTTTTCTTGCCTTACATTGATGAAACTCTTTAGAACTCATACTCGTACCGCTGTGCCGGTAATAAATCTGCCTTTCTTTAGGTAGTACTAGGTAACCTTACTGTAATACCGGCGGTAGATGGTAGCACAAAACATCCCGCTCACTCTAATCCGATCTTTTTAATATCATATCATATCATTCATAATCATATTCAAACTTATCAAGTCATGAGATATAAAATAAAATAAAAATGTGATTTTCAATTGGTGCGGGAAGAAAACTCTGGGGTTGAAATAATTGGTAAAATATATTTTTTATTTGTTTCATATAATTTCAGGGGTGGGTGGATGATACTATAATTTAGCTATGTTTGGATAATTCGAAGGGAAGGAAGGAAGGAAGGAAGGTGACAAAGAGTGATAGGTAGCTACTTATTTGAGTATATACTTAAGTAGGTAGGTACCTAGTTATACTTATCCAAGTAAGGAAGGATATATTTTAATACCTTCTTCTTTCATCCCTTTAGAATATCTATCTACTTATTTTTATGCATACTGCCATGATACTGGAACTGGTGAGTTTCATCTGTAGCATTAGCTTCATAATTGGAATAAATCTCATGTTCTAATATAGGTATAATTCATTTATTCATATATCACCATATTGTTATATTCAATTTTTATGGTTAATTTTTATTTTTTATATCTCATCACCAAATGTTGCATGTTACATATGTAGATCTTGATTCAGAAAGAAAACTGATCAACGGAAGATCTTACAATAGACGTCACTATTGCATTTGTTATTTTTTATAATATTCAATTCTATTCCATTTATATTATTATTTAATACTTTTACTTATATTTTGTAAAAGTAATAATAATATGTCTCGAATCCTATAAAACCTTTTTTCAACAAAATAAACCAACAACTACTCCCTACGTAAATGTCCGCGCTTTCTATCTATACCTACTTACCTACTGTACCTAAACCTATCTACCCTTGGTACCAGGTAACCTCCTCCACTTGAATCGACTTATATCACTCCCCACAACTTCAAACAACCAATTGAAAGCTACAATTAAGCTGCATTTACATAGGGATTAAGCATTTTGGATTTTCCCTCAGATATATTAATCCTTTCCCATTCTGGACCTTTTACATTTCCCTTTTTTCTCAAATAAGTCTTTTGTTAATTCTTTTCAAAATTCAGATCATTTAAATGCTTTACTAGGGTGAAGTATTTCCAAAAAGTTTTTTTTCTTTCTACATATTCCTGCTCCTCTACTTCAATTGCCTGCTGCGTTTGACATCGAGGTCTATTTTGCTTGATGTTACCAATTCTACATTCACTCTTTTAGTGCAAGCACATATGAGAACTTCACTCATCACACTCCTTTAATACAACAAACGACATAACATTAGTTTCATTCATTCACTTCTTGACTGGCTGTGCCGGTCATACCATTTCCAAAATGTCCCCTCCACACCTCGACCTTTCAAAATCATGCAAACACGGGGATATGCTGCTCTCGCCACGCATGAGTCTACGCAAAGGAGGATATGATCCAAATGACCGAGGTCCTTTGTCATCTACTTCCTCAAGATTTAGTTTCAACCACCTCATAAAAGATGCGCCCCCTTCACCTTCTCTTCCAGCTTTAGTACCAAGACATGGCAAGCCGGCACCACCTGCGGGTCCGCGAAAGTGGCTCAGAGTATTAGTATGGCTAAGCGGAGTATCTGTTATACTATACTTTGTGCTCGCGGCTACTCGGCAAGAAGGGAATCTCGAAGCTGTAGGATGGATCACTGATTCTGGGAATCAGTATGAGATGGCGGCAGATTCAGAATTACCCGACTTCCCAACACCTGTAATTGTTACGAACAAACGCGGGCGTGCCTCATGGACTATTTCGATTCCCCCAAATCATGCGTTCCCCCTTACTCAAAAGGAGTACGCCGATATATGTTCACAGAGTATGGAAATCTCGGACACCGTTGCAGATCTTCACAAACACGGTCACCGAGAACATACTGCTCATTACGATTATTACCATGTGGATAAGAACTTTATGGATGTGGCCGAAGCCGAGGCCCATGGACTTTTACCGGGAGTGAAGGCGAAAAATAGCGCTCTACAGTCAAAGGGAGGTTTACTCGTGGGGGAGAGCAAAGATGGTCTGATCGAGTCGGACATCTGTGATAAGACAATGACATATGTCTTGGAATCCTCTGTATCAGGACTTGGTAGATCGTTGATGTTCTTGTGGACAGCATATGGTTTGGCGCACAAGGAAGGACGGCATTTCTTTATTGATGATTCAAGATGGTAAGAGATGCAACTTTGCGGTTTGGGAATCAACTAATAAATAATAGGGCATATGGTCGCTACACCACATTCTTTCAGCCACCTCCAATACCAAAGTGCAGACCGCCGCCGCGACACGAAATGCTTCCCTGTCCCCACCATGCTCGACATTTGGTAGTTTCAAGAGCAACAATGTCGTATACATTTGGGGGGGCATTCAACGATGCTTTTGAAGATCCCAGAAAAATGGAAGTTTATAGGCAGAAACCCATGTTCGAAATGGCCCGACTTGGGTTCAGATCTCTTTTTCAACTCTCCACAGAAGACGCTACATATGTCAACCAGAGAGTTGCAGAATTGCTGACGAAAACTACACTCGATCCCGCAGATCAAGCTAGCGGTATGATCGTCGGCGTTCATATTCGTCGTGGCGATAGAAGACCATACGAATTCCAATATAAGGACAGCTATATTCCTTTAACGACATACGTGGACAGAGCCCACAAGCTCATCGAAGACGCTTTTAATGGTTCTCTCTCAAATGGCGGGGATGATGTAATGGCCAAGGCAGCCAGCACCTTGATAGTCGCTTCCGATGACCCTGATGTCTACGACTCGGAAGAATTCAAAGATGTGCCACGAGCACAAGAGCAAATTCGCCTAGCGTCAAAAAGTGCTCTCGATGTCGTTAATCCTATACCGTCAAATCCAGGCCCAAGGAAATTCGTTGAGGACAACGTTGGATGGGAAGGTGGGTTCTTCGCAGGCATGTTCTGGAGTTTGGGCAAACCAACTGGGACTCCAAGTACGGCAGTCGAAGCCGCAGATATAATGCTACCGCCTACGACTGAGGCGATGAGGTTGAGGGAATTAGTAGGAAGGGCGTATTTACTAGATCTGGCGGTTCTAGGGAGAGCGAGCGATAGGATTGTCTGCACCGTCAGTGCGACAGGGTGTAGATTGTTGGCGGTGATGATGGGTTGGGAGAAGGCCATTGAGCAAGGGGGATTCGTTAACGTGGATGGGGATTTTGATTGGAGGGGTATTGCGTGGTGATTTAGAATTGAATTCTAAGAAAGCAACTCTACTTTGCTTCTGGTGGATGTTAGGGCTTGTTGGTTTGTGCATAGTTTTTTGCGCGGGATCTTCTCTTGTTGGAGCGTAGCATAGCGGGAGTTGGTTATTTGAGGGATTTGGGATGGCGTATTGGAATGGAGCTGCATACATGCATGCATTTGGAGTTTGGGACTGGAGTGATGGCTGGGTATTTTTGTAAAACGATTTGGATTGGGATTTCGATTTGGATAACCACTTTTTGCCAGATTTTACGGAGAAGATTGCATAGGCATAGGCATGCGCAATTGGCTGATACTTATGGGTGTGTTTTGATGTTTGTTGTTATTGAAGGATACCATGTTTTCTCGAGAAATGAAGGGATAGGTACCTATCTACCTACCTACCTACCTACCTACCAGATTGGTGGTCTAGTTTTGAGGGGTGAGAATCAATAAAGATTTACTAAACATAAAACACTTTTACAGTCACTTGAAGGCTTTCTTTTTTGTGACTTGATTTTTTGATCAGTGGTTTTCGAGGTATTAGTTGTGATTGAATTTGGATCTGGATCTGGATCTGGATCTGGATCTGGATTTGGAATTAGGATTGTGATTAGTGTCCTCGTTGAATCTCCACTACTGAGAGTATTCGTTTCGCATGCAAGTGCATCGTGTATATATTTGTTTGCACGCAGGAGTGGAACGATATCTCTACACTTCCTGAGCTGATGCTACTGAAAGAAAAGCAACTTCGATTGGGGTAATTACGGGATTACACATGGCTCATGCACCCAGCTCTCCTTCTTCCCAACTATACACTCACGAACAATGCAGATACACCTTTACTGGTAATATGGTAGCATGGTCAATTGAGATCTTGGTTGATTGGGTTCTGGGTTTTGAATTTCGTGGTTAAATAGTGTATGTGAGTTGAAAGATTGTTTGGGGAAAGAAGTGATTCCTGGTGGGAAGAGGGACTGTACAGTAGTGAGTGGAGGGGGTGTTGGTATTTGGATAATGTACTGTACTTGTGAGGATGGAGAGTGTGTGCATGATGTGGGTGGGAGGTTGGGGCAGATGATGGGAAAGGATGATTGGGGTGTTGTATGAGTTGGGTTGAAATGGATTTGTGTTAGGTGGAGATAACTGTCAGCTAACAGAAGATACTGGGAGATGGTTGGGTTGGTGAATGACAAGGAGAGTTTGGAAAACCGTGGAAATGTGGCACTGTGTACGCCTGATAGACACAAGAAAATTCAAGGTTGGTTCACACCTCATTCCTCACAAGACCGGCGCGAATATTGCTTGTTATATGCTTGGAGAAGAAATTCGATTTTGTAGAGTCTGCGGAGGTTTGTTGACTTGAAGGCTCATAGATTTTGCAGTCGTTTCTTCAATAATGTCCTACCCCAACGCCCTTTGTTGCGTTCGAAACTTCTTGCGCTGCTGCTGTGCTATGCTGCATCATAATACCCCATGCTGAATCATCTTACTCCATACCGAAACTTCAAAAGCCCATGCTGAACCATACTACCGTCCGTTTCTGTGTGATGCCAAGTTTGCAAAGCCTGGACTTCCCAGGCTCGTTCATGGATTTCCATTCTATTTCTGTCGATACGGTATCTCAAAGGACTCGTTACGCAACGGATCCGTCACTGTGAGACCCTTGCTGGTGAATTTAGCTCCTTCCATCGCCGATAAATAAGCCAGGAAAACATCTTCTGCGAAATCACTATTTGAGGTGATCTGGATGTGGATATTATTGTGACTTGAGCTATACTCGTGCTTCGGGCACCCCTTCCACATCCAGACAGCGTATGGTCTGACGGTTGCAACGGCCACAACCTTGCGCACTGCATGTGCAGCTGGAAGTAGCATTGCTTGAGTACATTGAAATTGGTTCAGTCCCACTGTTCTCGGTCGGTCAATCAACAAACACTTCAACTGCTGTACAACCGGATCAGAGACCTCGAGATCATATTTATCGCAGGCGATGAAGAACTCGAGGAGGCAGTCGATCTTTTCGTCCGCCTTTATCAAAGAGGAAAATAAGGTGACATTTCCGGTGTACATAAATTGAACGATCAACTCAAAGGTCTTAATTGATTCTTCTGGCAGAGTGAGCTCCTGGGAAGCTTGTTCCTTAAAACTGCCATTGAAGGCAGCATCGAAAAACTCGGAACTTTGGCAGAGAAGGGCCTTTGGCAGGCTGAATTCCTTTCTTGTTTTTGTAGTGCCAACAAAGATCTTGACTTCGCGACCTCTGAAAAGCTCAAGTTTACTAGATCGAGATGATTAGTTTCAAAACCAGAATTGCAGCTCCAGCTTAGACACGGCCTACCTTGCGAACTGATCTGCTGGTGAACTTGCGTGAGAAATCTTGGTGCGTTTTGCAGCTGGCTGGATAGCTTTGGAAGAATTCATCTTGCTCAGAGTTGCGCTGCTTCTAGATGCTGTTGCATTGAGTTGACCTCAAAAATAAAGCTGAAGTTGGGAGGATAGCAGTTAAAGTTGTTGTTGGGAAAGTGGAAAGTTGGAAAGCTAAAAAGGCGAAATAATGCAACGAAATACCCCGCTCTGGATCGTGGGGAAGAGAGTGAAATTGAAGCTGCGTATGAGAGGAAGCAGGGTACTAATGACACTAGACTCTTCTAATATGTCTTATCGCTGAGCTGTCAAAAGCCGCTGATATCTGATAACGTTTCACCATTACCTCGGCAGATCGGACGAGATTGCCAACTTCATTGGACAGTAGAAGATAAATCAAGCAAGAAGGCAAACAAAAATACATGTTAGACTCTACCCCTTGATTCAGGATTTGTGTTTGCAATCTGATATCACTATTGAGAAATTTAAAAGCACGGCAATGAAAAGGCCCGGCTTGTGAGCTCTCAGAAATCACTTGAGTCTTGATTCCCGTATGTTCGCCATGGTGCCAATAGGCGGGCAGGGTTACGGGTTACGGGTTACGGGTTACGGGTTGGGGCACCCGCATTATGGACCGGGTTAGGGTCTTCAAATTCATAAACCCGTTGCCAATGGGCCGGACTAGGGTTCGTTAAAATCAAGATGGGCTTATAAAAAGCTCGTATCAAACTCGTAACCCTCACTTTTTAGTCTCACATGGCTAGCATATTGCCTTATCTGGTTATTTAGAGCCCGATGGGCTTTTGTTTTTTTCTTATGGGTTGATTCGTTAAACCCGTTCAACAGGGTTACGGGTTTGGGAAGTTTAAACGGGTACCCGCCCATTGGCAAATGAACATTGTTCACTTCCCATATGGCAGCAATAGCGAAGACTGTTTATGCGGTATTAGAAGGCAATTGAAATAGCAGATACTGTATGGGAGTAGAGACGTATCGTGAGTGTGATAGAGCACTGAACGCTCAGATATGTTGACATTGCTGTGAAGGTTTCCACATACGCGAGCTAGCATAGCCATACTAAAAAAAATTCAAATCATGGTAGCAGATTAGCCAGAGAAGAATGCAAAGCAAAAACAGTCGGAACTTTATCACTTTTATCTTCACAGTTGTTTAATTAACATATAAGAGATTCTACATTACGCTCGTTCGTCACCCATAGCGCTCAAATTGGGTAGGCAAATCATAGGAAGCAAGCTTTTCGATGAAGCATATGAATTGTAGCTCGTTGTATATTCAAATCGCTGCATTGCAATATGCTAACGCCCGAAACACCTATCCCGCCTTTCAACCACACTTCAAGTCTTGGCCACATATCTTCGCAACAAAAAGTATCCCATATCTACATTAAAGCAGGAATCTCCTGCCAGTAACAGGATTAGTGCAATAGCCGTTTTCGGAGGTCCGAGCGATCTTGCAGTGAGCCCTGAGGAGGTCTGCGGCAAATACATCCATCCCAAGCTCTTTTTCGAACTTGAAAACAGGATTATGAGGCCGACGACTTTTGATATATGATTCAACACAAGTCATGGCAAATAGCTCGCGCAACCCACTAACGTCACCTAGCGGGAAGTAGCGAAAGACCCTCCGAATATGTCTAGGTTGGAGAACGTCGGGATTACGAATGAGCATTCGTCGGACCTGCTCTGCGGGGGTCTTTGGAGGCTTCAAAAGCAATTTGTCGGCCAATATTGCAAATTCTATCAGACTGTCGATCTTCTCGGGTTCCGGCTCATCTTTGATTGTTGGAAGAACGGCCGTGCCGACGTACATGTATTGCACCGCCATATCAAATGCCTCCGTAGAACAGTCTAGTTCTATCCTTTGCTCGACACCCTGGACGGTCGGTACATTGAATGTTTCTGCGAAGTATGGTGACGAATAGGCGAGAAGCTTCTTGGGGAGACGGTGTGTTTTAGGTTCAGGGTCTTGAAAATCGAGATAGGGTTGGATTACAATTTCAACCATTGGACCTTGAAATAAATCTAGTTTTCTGTGGTTGATGTTAGAAATATAGACATGTGAAAATACAGCCGCGAAGTCAAACCATACCCCATAAATCGATTCGCAGGTAGTATAGCCAAAGGAGTGTGATTTGATTGATTTTCCGGTAGTAAAGCCAAAGAAGGGTGATGGCACTTGGTGCGCTTCCTCGGAGAACATTCTTCTTGATCGGCCATTATACACACTTTTTCAATTCTTCTTTGGGCGTGTTGGAAATACTCAATAGACAAAGTAGGGAAAGGATACGATTATATTTACATTCCCACTCAGAAGGGGGGATGCATCCATTTTATGCTCGTACTTGACAAATTTTCTGCTTGTTAGTAGATGGGTGAGCAAGTGCCATGTCCTTCTTTTACGTGGGTTTGTAAATAAGTGATTTATCAAGTGTTTTGACAGAAAACCTATGAATCTGAGCAAACCGAATATGGGAGTTCTCATATTTACATTTAGTACGTACAATATTTAGGTAAAGGTAGTTACCATTGTCTGGTCAACGTTTAACCCAATAAGCTGCACTTTTTTAGTTCACTCTTTCCATGAAAATGAATGCTCCGCGTATATAACGACTTCATTGCAAATGTGTGATCATTTTTAAGTAGTCATTATTTAAAGATGTTGTTACATTGAAGGTGAATTTGCGATGCTTACGAGACTTTGATCCTTCGACCCTTCTTTATTTTGTATGGAAGCTTACAGGAAAATGCCCCCCGAAACAACAAACGCGGGGGTGGGGCAGCTCTTATAAACAACACCAGTTCTGCGTCTGAAACCTCGGGTTCTTGGCTCAGCAGTTCGGATGAATCTTAAGATGATTTAACTAAGGATTAACTTAGGGATGATAGTTCAGTAGTCTAATTTTCTGACTTCATAGAATTTATTTCCATATTTAGTAATGGTTTCTTGACTACCAAAAGTTCCATGTCATCATTCAATAACAGCAAACATACATGATTCTCGAATATTAACTACAGAATTCTTCAAGCCCGCTTATTCAATCATAGACTACAAAATAGTCTCAATGGCAGCTACCTTCGAGTTCTTTACCTCAAGCAACTTCGCTAGCTCCAGAGCTTCAGCCATAGTTTTTCATTAGTTCTTTCTCAAATGGGTTTTTGCATTGAACCTTGGAATTGTTTACCAGAACTTGTGTCAGTAAGCTGCGCATCATCAAACGACGCCCTGGTTTGTGTTTTCGAAACTGGTAAATGGCTAGGTAGCACTCTGTCTGCGAGATTCCCAACAGTTGGTTGCTGTTTGTAAATCTCATAGAACATATTCTACTTCTCTAGAAATCAATTGATAACAAATTTGTCCAATACAATATATACAAGAGGTAGATTTCCCTCGGCAGCTTCTGGCTAACTAGGAAAGCCAAATGCTTGTTGTGATGGATCGCATGATTTTCGGAGGAAACAGGATGTATAGAGTTTGATATTTTCTGGCTTGTATGAGACGAACTATGATGACAGGGGGCTTTCGTTTGCGGGACTTGCTTGGTATTCATGCTGGATAAGATAGACAACTTTGACAGTGTCATCTTCTCCTGCTATGGAATATTTTAGTCTCAGAATGGAGTATGGAATCTTTTGAAAAGGAGCACAAAGTTAGACAGAAAATACTAAGTATGACACAATATGCAGCCATTTGAATCAATTTCATTAGTAGAGAAATGGAGAACGACGAGAGGGAACAGGTATCACAAGTACTTGAAGCAGATATTCACCATAGGATCTTTCGAAAGTCTGAAATAAATGTACTACGAGATACCACTAATCCGCACCCCACAGCTAGCTAATTGCTGCCAGCAAACATCTATAACAAATCTCAGCTACTTCAATCCTATTTCAGTTTCAAGAACACACCTCCAGATCATTCTTTCCAAGTTTCTCATCCGCCAGACAAACATCCTACGAACTACCTACCAAATGACAGTTAATATTTGTCAACCAACGTTCTCAATGAGACCCAGACATCCCCACCACTTCAACCACCCAGCCAACAACCGAGATGCAGTGATACAGAGGCCAGTTCTTCGGATAGGACCAGATTTCTACATTTACAGGTTGGATGTTGGCTAGTCAAATGCCATAATATCGGATTTGGGCCATTAATTTCTGTACTGTATCTGGGAGATTTCACTAGAATTTTGTGAAGAAGTAAACTGTATATGCAATCTTTGATCCATGCACAGGTAGAAGGGGGGTTAAAGATCTCTAAATGTGATTCTTTTGACTTTCGTGGGGCGACTACGAGGCGGATATAGATTGGGATTGGACGGATAACGTTCAAAACTTTGGATGAATACTAAGGTTTATATGTTCGATGAGATTGTATAAGTCTTGATAGAAGATGATTGAGAGACATCACCTTGATAACATATTGGAAAAGACTTAAATGTAGATAGACAACGCTCTCAAGAATTGTATTCTTTTATTGAAAAAGGCACATTGAATTGTTAAACTGAGATTTGAAGCTTTGGTTTGTTAAGTTAAAAGTGAACAATGGAGTTTATAATTATATTGTAGAACTTCGTCAAGTAAGGATTGAAGATTGAATACTGGGCGCTGTCTGCATGAATTGCCATGCCTAGAAACCCAGTCGCCCCATCGGCACAATAACTCTACTGCCTAAAGGTCAATCAAAAGTGAATATTCTTCTCTTTGACCCTACTTACCCCTCATCTTCTTCTCAGCTACTACCACTGTCGATTTACGTCCTCCATTCTCTTATCGTCCCCGCAAACTCCTCCTCCTCGACTTCTTTTTACCTCGGGTTATTCTATCTTTTCCCTTAACCAGGCAGACCAAAAGCAGTTTATCACTCAATAGAGCAGTTACTACATTCAGCTTTTCTGTTTCACCTTGCCATAAATTTCAACATCTACGTTTGACACGAGGAGGTCAGATATCAAGAGCGACCGTCACGTCTTTAAAAAAGCTGCTGTAAATATTCCGAACATGGATCTGGGCCATGATGGCAACTTGCTAGGAACTCCAGATGAATGCACTGAACCGTTTTATGGTGACGAAGTCCTGTCCTCAGATGAAGATACTGAAACGGTTTCCACTGATGGTTCAAGCATAACTCGTACGGCGAATATTTTCACACCCCCGGCAAGAAGTCCTCCGGTTGGAACCCAATGCAAACGTCCTCGACAAGCTGGTGCAGCAACTCAATCTGCCCCACAAAACCGCGACAATGATATTGCAGCTACCCAGGAAGATAGACCAGACCTGAGCCGCGCAGTTCACATTGAAGACTGGACCGAACAAGATTCCACTCATTCTGGAGAGACACTGCAGCTTGGCGCACCTTCAGCCAAGCGACTTAAACCCAACCCCAAGAAGAAGTCTTTCCAGTGCATTCCCGCAAATCAATTTGTGAAGTTAGTAGAGCCAAACAGAGCCTTTTACAAGGCGTTTCTTGTGATCCGAAGCTGACTTTCGCATACTAGACTATGTCAAGGCACAATGGTCAATATTCTCGTCGGTCCGGAGAAGAAGCTTTTTACTCTCCCGAAAGCACTACTATGTTATCGGTCCGCCTATTTCGATAGGGCTTTCAATGGGGCATTCGAAGAAGCAGTCAAGCAAGAGCTACATCTGGATGAAACATCTGTCGAGATATTTGAATTGATGGTTCAATTCATTTACACTAGATCATTCAATCTGCCCGAAGATGAGAAGACTACACAAGCGAAATTGTCTAGCATCTATTTGCGTTTCTTTACCGAGTGCGACAAATACGATCTACACGAAATCGAGTTAATCGTTGCGCGATTTGAGACTGTTCTCAAGGATAGAAATCTCAATCTCAATACGCATTGGCCAACCGTCCCCGAATTAAAGATCGCCATGGAATTACCAAAAGGCCACAAAGCTCGCAAGCTCACTGTGGCAGCATGCGTGAAGCCCTATGCATGCTACATGACAAAGTCGCGAGTCTGGACAGGACGCCGTGGAATTCCCATCGAATTCGATAACTTTATCAAAGACTCAGATGAATTCGCAGCAGAATTATTCAGGGCTTACACCAAAGCAGCAAAAGGGGGGTTGGGACCTCATTCAATTATGAATCCGTTGACCAATACCTTCTTTACCATTAAAATCGAGCAGTGAAGCTTAGACGAGGGCGATAAGATAGATACAGGGACCGGTAGGATTTTTATGCAACTATCCAAATAACACGTGTGACTTATGCATTGCTCGACAATTTCATTTTAGTGGTGGCTTAGGGTTCAAGGGAAACTTACTTTTACGGGCGGCAAGTGTCATGTGTCGCAGATTTGATGCGGGATGGGGTGGATTGATTATGGCGCGTTGCGGCAGGCTGTGCACTGAAACACAGATAATGGAATTTGGGATAATTTGCGACTTACTTCAAACATTGCTCTTTTGAGAAGATGGGCGATGTTAATATCTAGCTTCGGCAGATCTCAAGGCAGTATGGGGTTTCAATACGACGCTGCTATTGCCACTTCAAAATGATTTCTCTCCAGTGCTGCTTTGATGTGTAGGTAAATTGGAAGGAAGAGGCCGCAGCAAACGTGCAGATTAACGACATCACTCCTTCGGTCAGTTTGCCACTATCTTGCGTTCATGAACCCACCAAATTTGAATATAACCAGCTAATTCAATGCACCACGAAAACAATGAAGCAAAAGCCCGTGTAAAAGCCAGAGATAACCCAAGTTATACTCCACATTGCACCTATTATAAGCCGCGGAGACTAATCCGAAGAAGACAACCCCACACGATGATGAACTGGCTATGTATCGAAACGCCTTTGAAAAATTTCTAGCCCCTAGTCTAGAACCCTACCTTTCGTCTATCCACTGTCTAGGAATCCCCAAGCTTTTGATCCTTCAAATGAACATAAAGTAGGTACCTAACGTAATACCTCGAATGAACGACTGCGAACAAGGCTGGAAGTGGATAATGACTGAATCCTTCTGGCTGGAAGTGGAGTCCAGTGCATGACTTTTCGCACCTGCTAATCTTGTCAGCCGCCGGCGCGCACGAGCACCCTATGTAATAAAATTGCTACTGTACAACCGCTCTTCTCTAGTCTCTAGAATCGTAAAAGAAGCTTCAGAAGGAATATCGCGTAAAAACAACGTGTAGGATTTATTTTGATTTTCCAACGGGGTGGGCCTTGATGCACTAGCAGTCTAGCATTTTCCCTCTTGGTCGCTTCTTTTCCGAGAAGGATGCGGAGAAAATTTCAAATTAACGCGGTGGGCTAAAAGTAGCTTCGCAAAAACAACTGAGCGTTTGTTTTCCCTCTGCTTTGAGCTTCTTGGTGAAAATTTCTTCCTTGTTGACGCGTGACAATGGGTATGAAGGTCGCATCAACGGCCGCAGGAAAGGCCGCAGGGGTATGGGTACTGACTTGTATTGTACGTGTACTGAAGATGGAATAGAAATGTCTTTGATATTATTTTTACCCAAGACATGACATTATTATTGCCTCTTATCGAAATAACCTGCATGTCTCGGACTGTATTGTATATTGTACTATATTGTACACAAGCAACCACAGAAGTAAGAACTTAGAATACGATGGCTATTATTGTCCATTCGCGATAATTATTATGGTTACTGGTCCTTTACCAGAGCTTTGCTCCCACCCGGAGTGCTTACAGATTGGTATAGTTATTTACAGTACTTGATCCACCAGCTTCAATGGTCGGACATTGAGATCACGAGATTCTTTCCCCAAGTACGAAGTGAAGTTCACGATCGAGCTAGGAAATACGTAATATTTTGCAGATCTAATAGTAACTAGGTTCTAGACAATGTATCTATCATTTTGAATAAGGTGCAGCATGAGAAGCATGGTTTTTTGCTGTACAGATATGATGGGATTTGAGGGGATTGGGAGTAAATTTAACATTATATCGACTTGAAGCCCAAGGTGGACGGCAGGGTGTAATGAAATGGACGGGTACATACGGTTATTCTACTGTTAAGATTAGATACTAAACTTAAAATATAGGTCGGCGGGTATTTGAATGATTATTAGTAAGTTATGAAAGAATTATGAAATATTTATACATTTATATCTCACATGACATGATCAAAATTATGCACCAATATTACCAACTTATTATAGAAGTAAAACAAAATATCCCTAAGTAGTTCGATTAAGAAGTATAGGGAAATAGCCTATAGGGATCCCACTTCGGCGTCATGAAACATCGGAAGAGAGGGTGATTTTGGAAAAATATGGATCAACTTAAGAGCTGAGGCTAGGATCTCCGTTTGTGGATTCCCCACGTTGTATATTAACAATTATTCAATCGATCGTCGTCGTGTATGTAAGCTTCGCTATGATTGCTTCCTTTGCCTTGCTTTGCTTTACTTTGCTGTGATGCAATACCAGATTACCAGTAAACTAAGTTATCAAATTTCCGTGCCTCTACAGCAAGTAACATTACATGAACCCGTAAGGCTCTCTACATCTACTCAGACTCTGCCTACCTACTCCCAACTGTACCTTATATCTCAAGCAAGATGGGCAAGCAATTTCCGCCGTAATACTGTGCCTCATAGTGCCCAAAGTCGAAGGAAGGAACATGACTCTAAATGATTGAACTTTAGCATGGCCTGAAGATTACCCCGACTTGCTCTTTGGCCTCATACGAGACGACTCAAGTACAGTACAAGTCAAATTTTGGTACGGGACAGTAGGATGACATTCCAATAGTATGGAACAGCATTACCGTTCCCCAATCAGGAAAATCATCCATCCAAGTTTTGTGAACTCATATAGAGTCGCCGCCCGGAGATCATATATAAAGAAAGCACTTACCTACCGGACGAGTACCAAAATGGTAACATACGGAAGCCATTTGATAGGCGGCATGATCCATCCAATAAAAATCCCCTCTTAAGCTTCATTCCCCCAATCAAATCCCCATATCTTAACTCAATCTCCAAAAAAATCATATGTAAGCGCTTAGGACGATCTCTCTCAAAGCTTCAACCAACCATGTTCAATAATCGTAAAATCAATCCACACACTTTCTCAATTTTGCAGGCATTTATATACCCCTATCCTTGTATGACCCCCTCTCTGATCGTACGGCGCTTAAATGCCTGTGAAGTAAACCAATGAATGGTAAAGAAATCAGGGATCACGGACAACCTTTTACCCCTTCCCGTTAGTGGGGCTTGCTGCTTTTTTACCTTCTGCAATCATTAATCGTTGCACTGGCATTTTGATTGACAAGTGAGCGAGGGGTGTTTTTATTTTGGTGGAATAACATCTAATTTTGGATATTTTTGCTTTCTTTCTTTCCAACTTGTCCCCCCGTCCCGGTCAGAACTTAATACAATAAATACCAAATTCCATAATGTCAATTGTTGGATTCATGTATATGCCGTATGGCTCGTATCCTCAGATACCGTAAATCACCTTGTAATAGAAGATTGTGCTTATTCCGTAGGATGGAACACGACAAGAAATCCTCATCCTCGTCGTTCCATGTGTACTGTGGCGTTCGCCCGCTACGACTATTGGGTTTCGGACTGCAAAGAAGTATTTTAGGTTTTCTTTATTTGGGTACAATTACCGAATAACAAACGGGGAAATTTTGGGTCGCCTTATGGGTAATTATTCTAAGTAGGAAGGTATTTTGTGATGTGCCCGGCACATGTAAGGTACTTGGTGCTTTAGTTGCAGAAATGCATCATAACTCTAAAGACTGTGAAGAAGAAGCATGGAATTGACCCGAGGTTCATGAATATCTGTGGAGATCGACGGCACAAAGTCAAAATACTAAGGTTATTGATCGGGACTTGGAGCTTGGTCGGATCTTAAGTCGGATCATAGGTGGGATATTTAGTTATTTGTGATGGTGATGGGTGTGATTGTGATGATTAAGAATCTTAAAACAAAATTTATGATTGTCGGAATAAGCACCTACCTGTAGTTATCTCGGTCTAATACATTAGCCCCGTTGATAGATATGTGCCGGTAGATCTAGATTGAAAGGAGCAATATCCATATTGGGATCAGGGACAAATATTGTAGAGAATGCATTAGATATATGTAATGGTATTTGATTTTGCTATCAAGATAAATAGCTTGCTGGGTCCACTTTCCAGATCCCGTCCTCGGCCCCTCCTTCTACAAAGCTTCCCCTGGTTCACCCAAGTGCCTCCCATCAACTTGCCAGTGAAATGCCCGATTATACGCCCAGCTACCAGCAGAGAGTCCTCTCTACGAAGACTGACCCGCCAAGATGTATATGACCAACAAAGCCCAATTGCTTTCCCAAGTCCACGCTATGATATCCGGAACTCCCTCGAGACTCTAAGCCATCACGGCGAGCTCTCGATAAACTCCCACCCTAAACAAGACACGACGGTGTCATTATTGTCGTGGCCAGCAGAAAAAAAAATCGTAAAGTCGTTAAAAAAGTTGGTTCGGTTGATTTTGGTATGTGGTGACATAAGAAATTGGTTGCAATGAGTTGTGATGTAACTAGTGAGATATAGACGTAAAGAAATGGTATGTAATCAGGTGTGATTATGTTGTACGATATTTTGATTCGTATGAAAGAAATGTTGCAGTACGGTATGAGTTATCTACTCAATCTTCCTCCTCTTGCCCTTTGGCGCAGGGCTCATTCTTGGTGTGTATGTGACTGTTCGGGTGACGACTTCCCTGACCTGGCGAACACTTGATCGTGTTGATTTTGGAGTCTTGATCTCAAAATATCGCGCCTTACTTCGAACATCCCAATCGTATGGCGATCGTGCACTTCGTGCACTGAAAGGTGAGCGTGCGCTTAGTGGAGAATCGGCATATGAGGATGCTGGGGAGCCAGGAATGGGAATGCGGAGACGTCCTAATCGCGCGGATGATGGTGCAGATGTTGGATAGTTGAATGGTGTAGGAGGAATAGAGCTTGCTGGTGATTTGTGGTTTTCGCAACTGCATGATGAATCGGTAGTTTCACTACTGCTAACTGAATCTGAAGAGGGGTTGGATGTAGGTGCTGGTCTAGTGCATGGTTTATCTCCAGCAACAGGGCTCATGGACTTGAGAAAGTCGGTATATGCAAGAGGTGGGGTGATTGGAGTTTTGATGCAGTCCTCTTGTTTGATCATGAAATCGGCGTAGCCTGGGAGAGGGCTGATTGCAGAGTTGGAAAGAGCAGACAGCTCCGAGGGAAAGGTAGAGGTCTTTGGAGTTTTGAGCTGGGGGAGCTTGGGTTTAGTTGAAGCCATTGTCTCTATCTTTGGTAACTTGGGAATAGGAGCAAGAATTTGAGTTTGAACTTGAGTATTCATTGTGGTGGTTAAAGAATATAAATAATAACGAGTAACGACGAAACTTTCGAATTGCGATGATGATGGTTTCTCCGTTATGAATGAAAGTATTAAGAGATGAGACGTCCTGGGTGTTCTATGAAGTATTATAAGGTGAATTCGAAACGGGTCTTATAATTGGCTTTCCTATTAAGCTGAGCCGGGGGAAGTGATGAAAGATAGCGCGAAGGAATAAGAAGACCTCTTTTTTTCTAACCACCAATATAGCAACCACAGTACTACCTGGTTCAGATCAGGGCGCTTGGGGATTTTGGCAATAAGCGTGGATAATGATGATGCTGGCCGAACTGTGTGGGTCTTTTTATTTTTATTTTTTATTTTTTTGAAGGGTAAGACAAGGGGGGAGGGGGGAATGAAAAAAGGTAAATAATAGGTTAGGTTAGGTAGGTTAAATCTGTTTTTTTTTCTTTTTTCTTTTTGATCCGCTGCCTGTAAAATTATTTTGGGGATTTTGGTGGTGGGGGGGCCTGGACATTTCCACTATAATTGTAATAAATATTCCGAATTATAAAAGCAGCAAGAGGTGATGCGTGTGTGCTGTGCTGTGTGTGTTGCGTGCACTGTGATGCCGCTTGTTTCTTTTAGGAAATAAAATAAAAATAAATAAAATAATAAAAATAAAATAATGATAGGTAAAAAAGACATTGTGGTATAGTATTTAATTATTACATAGGTAGCCTTTCTTTCACTTCTTTACTTGGATAATTTATTATTAAGTGTGGATATACGGATTGTACAGACTCCAGAGTACCTAGGTATAGTAGAATATAGTAGGTAAGCAGCTTTGATTCTTTGAACCTATGTATAGATTCTAGAGTAGTAGGAGGAGGAGGAGTAGGTAGCAAGAGCAGGGGTTTGCTTTGTATGAGAATGTACGTAAAAACTTATGATATGGCTATGTACTACTACTCTAAATTATCCCTCTAAAATAATGAAGGAACTTGGAAGGAATGAGTGGAGCAAGGTTAAAGGAATGGAGACCCCTCGTTGTTATACTGTACTGGTACGGAGGGTTTTTGTATAAGTGATAAATCAAAATTCTAGATGGTGGTGGCAGTGAGTGGTAATGGTAATGGTAGTGGTAGTGGCAGTGACATTAGAATCTTAAAGGTAAGGCAGCGAGTATATTGAAGTGATGGATAATGAAAGAGTCAACAAGTGACAGTGGCTATAAGGTAAAAAAAGAAAACTGGCCTATCAAATAAGGATGGTTATTATGTTTGTGATTCAATTTGAGCGGTTGTAACTTGTAACTTGTTGGTTAGATAGATGATGAACGTGATTTAATTGATTTTATTGATTTAATTGGATATGATAAAAATATATGTGGATAACTTTTATGTTTTTTGAGGATCAGTATCTATCTACTACTAGGTAGATAGGTCTTAGATAGTTCTCACTTGCTCAATGCTCACATAAAATTCAATCAACACCGGGCGCGTGAAGTTGGGCGTTAAAAAACTATGATATCTGATTTGATGATTTGATAAAAGTTGATAGAAATAACTAGTTTCTATTTAATCATTGGATACTTCGTACCAGTACCTAGGTGGTTTATAAGTTGGATAATTAACAATGAATAATCTATGAGAATGGGGGCTTATAGTTAGATATACACGTATAATGATATGAAGAGGTAAAACAGATAATTAAAAATTAGGAAAGGAAATATCAATACCTAGAGATAGGAATAGGAATAGGAATAGGAATATTTAGGTAGAAATAAGAATACTTTGGTAGGAACAAAATTATAAATTAATAAAGGAATATAGGTAGGAATAATAGGTAGGAATAATAGGTAGCTAACTTGGAAGCTTACAATATAGAAATATACTGTAACCTTCCTTCCCTTCCCCTTCCATTCCTTTCTCAACGAATCAGCTGACAATAAAGTGTGAAAATGTGATTTAAGAGCATCAACACATACATACATACATACAATATTGATTATTCATTATTTTGTGATAAACTATCTAATTGATTCATTCTCATTTGGTGTGATATCTTCTTGCCGCTTTTCATTACAAGACCACGCGCGTAATAAGAAGATTTGACTACAATTTTTCAATCTAATTGTCAGAACATTAAAATTTACTGAGTATATTGGTTATATTGGTCAAATCATCTTTGTAAGAAAGATTTTCTTCAATGAATGGCCTAACAAATTGAACTCATTCCGCGCGCTTTAATCTTTCAAGGATCTTATGAGACGCCTGCCACATGATTTTTTATTCTTCAACATTTGTCCAGGAAGTAAATCATGGAGTTACTATGAGTGGCTACGGCATGACTTGGGTTGAATATTCAATGGCCCGAGGTGATACCCATACATACGGCAGCGCGCGGTTCAAAACAAAACCCCACAAACTTTAGCAATATGCCATCGAATGAGAAGATGTCACAATACCAATTCTTCAAACTTCCCATACATGTAAGTTTAGTTTTCTAATTCCCACATCCATCCATCCGTCCTCAGCCTCCCACGCTGTCATTTTCCACTTTAGGATATGTACTTCAATTCTCGTGTATCTAAAGTTATGATGGGCTTCTATGGACTTTAGATAACGCTTGATTGTGACGCGATATCAATCAATACCCCTCTTAGACAAGAATTGTTAGTTCCATTTCAACTGTTTTTACCATGGCCTTCATCCGGCCGGCGCCAATCATTGTTATCGTATTCTTCTAGCTCTCGTACATGATAGGAGATTATCATATCTTCTAGAAATTATGCGATCCTGGTGTTGTTTGTTTAATACCGTGGTCAAGTGGCTCCGTCGTGTTGCAAAGAACCAACGGAACTGGTTGGATCGCATGGCTCGGATATTTGGAGTGGGATTACCATTGATTGAATTGCATAGAAGCATCAATGTGTTCCCAAACATGGGCAAGGCGATAAGCTTGATTTATAACTGGCCATTTCATCGGTATGCCATTGGCCAATTGCCTCGACCAACCCAGGTGTTTGGCACATTATCCGTCACAAAGTGACATCGAGCCGCCTTCGTTCTAGCGGCAATCACTTTCGGTTCCCCACTCATTTCGCAAATTATCTAGTAATTGTTTATATGAATTGGCTTTGCTATGCTGCTGCTGAGTTAAGTATACCCCACGATAAAGTTCCGAGACTGAGGGTTAGGCCGACAGAAAGTCTTACCTGCCAATCTCCAACTTCTCCGACTTATATCCCGTATATCCGCGGTCGCGCGCTGAGATCAAGAGGCCCATAAGGATACAGCGTGAGATTGGCCTTTCGCCATTGGTTGTCATTTACGAGGTCAGCACATCCTTCCATGCTACCTAGCAATCATCTGGGGAACAGATAAGCCTTCAAGGTTTATGTTGCTGTTTTCACTGCCTCGATCGTCTATGCCAGTGTGTCATAACAGTGTCCGCTTGTAGTTTACCTTCTGCTGACCATAAGCAAAAGGCTTTCTGAAGGATGATATTCAGCTCTGGTTGCATAGTACCTCTGCTTCGTGAGCCACCTGTAGATTGTAGGTGCCTTGTAGGGTTCCTTTAATTTTCTTTTTTCTGTGCGAAATGCTGTAATTTCGAATGAGCCTCTTTGGGTTTAGACACGCTGATGAGCCGTGCAGGGGGCAAAGGTCCCCTTGAAACTTTGTTGCCTTGGCTATGAGTGGGAAATCGTTGGAAGATGTGGCGCATCGCTGAAATCAAGATTGAGCCTAGGGGCGAAGGGATATGCAGAGAAAAGTTGCTCTACGATTCTGAAGAGCGATAAAAGGTACAAATATTCAAGGATTCCTATCGTCGGCGGAACAGCAGACCTTGAGGAAGTTGAGTGTGCCTTGGCATTTGAACTTAACCCCAAGATTCTCTGACACGAGCCATATACTGGTAACTTGTGATCGCCTTCACCTCACTGCCAAGGGGGGTGGCAAAAGTAGGCCAGGCCAGGACGACAGCAGAGCCACAGCATAAAGCGAAGCGCCATTAGCGAAACAGCAAAATGGATAGATCAACGTCTGCTAATGGAGTTGAGAGATAGATACATATTCTGTCTGCTCTAGCATGTGAGGTAGATACAGTGGAGTAGCTATAATAGACGATTAGCTATCGAATGGTTGGATAGAAGCGAATATCAAATTATGAGGTGTATCTCTGGTTAAGCTTTTGAAAATTCTTGACATTATATGATCCCTTACCGCTGTGTAATGTTTGAACTTCAGCCACGCCTGGAAAGTCGCATAAGAATGTGTAGTTCCGTATGACCGTGTGGTACTGTGCCACCAAACTGTGCTGTACGATACATGTCTTGTAGTATTGACAGCTCGCCAACTTCCAAAACCAGGAGCCAGAAATGCAGAGGAAAAATAGGCATGCAAGTGAATGAAAATTCTCCGGCCATGGAAAACAATACAGAGAACAGTAGAATCAAGCGATCGACGGTCTCAACGCCCGTACAGTATATCGGTGCGGAGAAATAGCTAGCTGTCAGCCTGAATTGTGAAGTAAGGTGGCAATCTCCGAATTTGCTTTAGTCAAGTTTTCGTACCCGTAATATAAATTAAGGAGTGTCAATCAATTCAAGGAGCCTTTTCTCTCATGTCACCTTAATTTATGTTGTTACTCGCACGATTTCTCATTCTCATATGGGATCCAATCCCCAATCCGATATATATCTTAACAGTTGGTTGCAGATTACGAGTAGCTTTCCATAGGAATGGGAGCACCGTTGTATTTGCGCTCATCGGATACCAGAATAGGTTATACGATGAGCGTAGCATGTCGGTGTGAGAGCACCATTGCAATTTATCCGGCACCACATGGGTATATGGCCCAAATGTAGCGAGATTAGGCTAAATACCCCCTGTATGCAAATGGCAAACCCACCTCTAATGCTACCGAATGCGGGGTATAGTTGGCAAACCTGGGGAATAAACTGGAGAATATCGAATGATAGCAGTGAATAAGGACTGTAATCCAACACATTGTTCGTACTTGTACCGTATAGGGTTAAAGGGTGATATACTATCTGGTGATCCTTGGACACTGCAGGATCTATGTACGCTGATTACCTTGTTCTCGACTCATCAATGTCTCAATCAGACACGCGATAATGTACTGATTGAAGATAAAAAAATTGCACGCGGACCGCATATCCGGCAATTCCAAAGGCTTGTAGTAGACAAGCTGAGAGGTTCCGGATAAATTGAATTCACTGCAAAATGCTAGGGTCGGGCGTACAGCTGTTATTTCGTCCTATATATATGGTGCTATCTCATGCATTTTTATCTGACAACCACACCCTCGAATTTCTCTGTTCGTCTTCTTTAAGTTTCTCAGTACACCGTTTTTGAGAGATCAAAGTAATTGATTCTTCATACACGATGGACTTCCAACGCACCAAAACTACCTTTGAGCTTGCGGGCCAGCTCTTCCCGCGAGTTACTTGGTATAAGCAAAAGGGAATGCGGGGCTTGTATGCCTGTTTGATGTTTGTGGTGCTCACTTCTGCTACCAATGGATACGACGGTTCGATGATGAACGGTTTACAGAGTCTGCCAGCATGGGAAGCTTGTAAGTACTCCCAATTGAAACCCTAACGATACAATTGAATTATAGCTTACAAAGAAAATTTAGACTTCCATCCTACATCCTCACAACTCGGCCTCCTCAATTGTATCATGTCGGTCGGCTCTCTGGTCGCTATTCCCTTCGTCCCATACGCGGCCGATATACTTGGACGAAGAACTGGAGTGATGATTGGCTGCACGATCATGATAATTGGAGTACTGTTGCAAAGCTTGGGCTTTACTTTTGGGATGTTTGTGGGAGCACGATTTCTGATTGGATATGGAGTCGCAATTGCTCATGGTTCTTCGCCACTGCTTATTACCGAGCTTGTGCACCCGCAACATCGAGCTATCTATACAACCATATATAACACTACTTGGTACATTGGGAGTTTTGTCGCAGCCTGGTTGACATTCGGTACGTTCCTTGGGCGAGTATCTTACCGTTTGGTTACTAATTTCTCCTACAGGCACAAACAATATTGCTGGCAATTGGTCATGGAGAACTCCTTCAATAGTACAGGCTTTCCCTTCTATACTCCAAATGACATTTATATGGTAAGCTGTTGTGATCATCGATGAAGTGTTTGCAAACTAAACTCATGCAGGTTTGTACCTGAATCACCCAGATGGCTCATTGCGAAGGGCAAAAACGAAAAGGCACTTCAGATCCTGGCAAATGTTCATGCCTGTGGAAACAGAGACGATGAAGTTGTGCAACTCGAATATCAAGAAATTTGTCAAACCCTGCAACTAGAAAAAGAAGCCGAGGGAAATCCTTGGGCTGCACTTTGGAGGACTCCTGGAAACAGACACCGTCTTGTTATTCTAGTTTCTCTTGGATTCTTCTCGCAATGGTCCGGAAACGGTCTTGTCAGGTGAGTAAAACTGAAACCACAACGTTTAGAATTTGATATTAATCTTACAATTTAGCTACTATATCAACATTGTGTTGGAACAAATCGGTATTCATAGCTCGACGACAAAACTCTTGATAAATGGTATTCTTCAAATCGTCAATATGATTGTCGCTACAGGAATGTGCTTCTTTGTTGATCGACTAGGGCGCCGTCTCTTGTTCCTGGTCTCTACATCAGGCATGCTTGGCGTCTTCATTGTTTGGACAATTTGTTCGGCCGAGTTCAAGATGCACGGTAGCAAAGCGTCGGCAAATGCAGTGATTGTCATGATCTTCCTCTATTACGTCTTTTACAATATGGCATGGTCAGGTCTCCTCGTCGGATATGGTGTTGAGATTCTGCCATACAATATTCGTGCAAAGGTAAATCAACCCTAACATACTTCATCTAGCCATATTAACATCATTCTTAGGGTCTAACCATTATGTTCTTGGCCGTTGACATTGCCTTGTTCTTCAATCAATACGTCAACCCTATTGCGTTAGATCATATCGGATGGAAGTATTACATATTCTACTGCGTATGGTTAACCTTCGAACTCTTTGTTGTTTGGAAATTTTACATCGAAACGAGAAATACACCTTTGGAAGAAATCGTCAAGCATTTTGATGGTGAAGGTGCGATTGTCGGCGGACAAGTTGCGACAGAGAAGGCAAGACAAATTGGTGCTATGGCAGATATTCAAGTTGGTGGTGGAATTCATACCACAGTAACCCATGATGAGGGTGATTTAGATGAGAAGAGACCGATCCAGAGCTCCGAGGCTACAGTCGTGTAAGCGGTGGCTTGAGCACTTAAGTCGAGAACTTAGTGAAGGGGGAGATTTATTTGGTTTCGGTGCCACGTTGAATTATGGAGGGAACGTCATATCATACACAGTTAGATCATTCACAGTTAGTCAATATCCTGACATGTTCTATCTTCTAGTAATCCTTAATAATCTCCTTTATGCGGAAGATTTCACACAACACGTGTACCGTTATTTGGGCAATGGACTTATCTCCATTGGTAGATGTCTTCCCCACCAACACTGTTTTTGTACCTACTCAGGACGCAAAGTGCAAGTTGCATGCATATCCCTTACCATCTTCCGAGAAGCAAGATCAGCAGGTCCTTTGTAATAAAAAATTTTCTACCTCGTGATGAAGAGTCAAATCACAATAATCTCTAAATAGCCATGGATCGGTTAACTGGCTTGACTGGTCGCATTAGAAATTTCGTTCTCGGAAAAGGAAGTTCTCTCGGTTCTCAGTCTTTGAAGTATTTCCCAAATTACAACATATAAATTTAGCCAAGTAATGGATCTCTAACGGGCTGTCACTTGGTTGCGAACCTTGCTGTTTTTACAAGTGTACACTGCATCCACATAATACAAAAGTACATTAAGTGTAAAATTCCGTGAAGTCCACTGTACAGTTGAATATTCCTATTGGTATCTTGAAAGTCCGGAATCTGACGAAATGGTCTTTACAATAGGCAGCACTTTAGTAATAGTCATGTTCAAGTATTACATTATTGACTGTGGATTAAGTGGTAACTTCTTTATTTTTCCAATCCTGTGCGACTTCCATTAGGGCAGGGATTTTCTCACAGGCATGAATTGCTGACAGCAGGTTGGCTAGTTCTATCATCTCTTCAAACCAATCGGAGAATTTCCTGCAAAATCACCTACCAGATATCCCATGAGCATTAATTCCACATTTTGCATTGTCTATACTAAGTACTGTCAATGCCAGTATTTCATAGCTACTCATTTTTAAACACCAATTACTAGTTTTCGGTGCAGGCAAAGGTAGACAGTGGCCATAATGGCCGCCACAGTACAGCCCGCGCATACTGTACAAAATATGCTCTGCCGAAATATTCCTGTTCATACTACCTGCTAGATCTGGAATCTCTGCAAATCTCGAATTAGGAATAACCCTAGCTGGCAAGCTCCATTCAAGGCTGTATGTTCCCTTTCCTGCCCCCGGTCTTGAAGCAATTGCAAATACTAATGATGGCGCTAGGCTTTTGGAGTATCGCTGGCGATGGTATTGTCTTTCTATTGGACTACAGTCTCAAGTTTGGGAAATGAACAGAAGACCCGATTTTTGATTTCCCTTTCTGTTTCTATACTTGCTATGCTTGGCCTGAGTTTGCTTCTATTCTTGAAGCACCATCGCTCTCATAGAGCTTCAAATCTAAAGACGTTGTATATTCTGAATTCCATAATATGTGGCGCAGTCTACCTCACTATACCTTCTAATTATAAGATCATGAGGATCACGAGTACCTCTCGCTTGTCTCTTCTCCGATGTCGCGGGCACTTGACACTTTTAATACTTGAGTTATATGACAAACATTCTTCATTCAGTGCCGATGGACAGCTCAAATCCCCCGGAGAATTTCATGGCATCCTAAATGAAGTCTTCTTTATATGGATCAACTCGATACTTGTTCGAGGGTACATGAAGATCTTTACTGATCAGGATATACCACCAGTTAGTGGAGACATGAAGCCAGAGTGCACAAGAGAGGCAATGCTTCAAATGTGGTCGCAGCGAGGTTAGTCCAACACTCTAGTAGCTCAATACTTCAATTCGGCAGATTATATAGTGGTTTTAGGAAATCATGGAATTATAGATCTGGGGAAATGGCAAAGTATTAAAATTAAAGCTGGGGCGATGGCAAAATTCTCGTCTGGAAACCATGCCAAAGATAAGCCTGCAATGTCGACAGCAATTGATAAGTTAGGTGCACAGGTTATAACAAAAGATGAAGCCGAAATACTGTAGATCTTGCACGACAGAGTGGTGATTCTGGTTTGTACAGTAACTATACCTTCTTCCCAAAACTGATATACAGCAATTGATATGAGCTCAGGATACTATCTGAAATCCGTCGGCTCGAAGAACCTTTTTCTCCTTATCGCTTGCGCAGCATCGTATGGCTTTTTCATCACTATACCCCAATACTACCTGCAGCTATGGACCGATGCGAGCGCCAAAAATACTGGGCTTTGTGTCTCTGGATTTCTGTTTCTATCATTCATGTCGTGGATCTCTACAAGTTTTCAAATGTGGTGGGTTCCCTTGTAAACATACACATAAATATACGTTGTTGTTGAACATCGATTAGGGTCGTTATTATACGATTGGCGCGGCAATCTAGGTTTCTTCTGCATGAGCGGCTTCTACATATAGTAACGAGGTTAGTTGCTTGTCTCATGGAAAATAGCGGTATGACTGGGAAGATACTAAAAATTGTCAGCGCGCCGTTATCGTTCTTCTCCCAAACAGACAACGGGTCAATATTGAATAGGTGGCTTCTCTTGATAATCAATTTTCGACAAAGACTAAGGTAATCTACAGTAGATTCAGTCAAGATATCCAGATGATTGATAAGCAATCGCCATCAGCACTTTCAACTGTTATAACTCGTAAGACCAATATTGATTGAACCTCATGTTCTAAATTATCTAAATGATTCTTCTGACTCTTACACATACGCGCAGAAATCTTCAAGCTCTTTATGCAAATTATACTACTTTCCGTTGCGTAGAAGTGGCTTGTAGTGTCCCTACCAGCATGTATACTTGTAGTCTATGTCATCCAGAAAGTATATCTCCGTACCTCTAGACAACTTCGATTTTTGGAGCTAGAGGCCCGGGCAGGTATCTTCTCAAGCCTTTTAGAATCGGTATGTATGAAATGATAACGATGAATCTTCTTTGCTTAACACGTCTAGATTGATGGCCTCGAAACAATACGCTCGTTTGGTTGGGCAAGTGCAGTAATACAGAACAATATTGCAAGCGTGGAGAAGGCGCAGCGTCCGGAATATCTACTCCTATGTCTCCAAAGATGGCTCAGTATCGTCCTGGATCTTCTGGCGGCCGCCATCGCAGCGAGTGCTGTTGCTATAGCCAGGAAGTCATCACAGATTTAAATTCGACGACGTTGGAAAAGCTTAGGAGGTTAGAATAAACCGTAGCGTAATATTATACTTGCTGATAGAAGAAGAACACACTAATCGACGTATGGCTGTACTAATTCTCGATACCGAGATTTGGTAAGATGTTGTAATAGGCTAGGTGCGCATGAAGTAAAATATTTATTACACTCACACCTCATCACCCCCCACTCTTAAGTCGTTTCTCTTCAACGAAGAGTTTAAGCTCTTTTGCAGCATCGCTCAACGTCTCATCCAGATCCTCACTCGATGTCAAAAGGAGATAATAAACTGCAACGCCTCGGAATGTTTGCCAAGTGCGATACTCGCACACATTGTTTCCTCCTTTGACTGGAATGACCTCTTGAACTCTTTCCGAGCTGAGTAACCATTCAGGATAGCCGCAACTTTTAGCAGCAACCTTGCGGGCTTCTCGGTCCAGCAAGCTCAAGTACACAGGGACACGGCGTTCTTCGTAATCTTCTACATATAGCTAGATATATGCGTGAGAACTAGGTGGGCAATGAAGAGTGAGGATATGGTAATAATTGTACCTCGTATGTTCCCGTACATCCAACTGCTGGTATTTCATCCTCGGTTTTCCACGAATATTGCGAATGTCCAGTTCCATACCGCTCGAATGAAGACATAACTTTAAAGACGTCATCTGCTGATGCATTTATGGTCGTATTTGCAGTGGCAGTCAAAATTGCCGCAGATTTAGGGATCTTTGGGGTAGCAATGGTCTTTTCAATAATAAGATTCTGGATAAAGAGAACAATGATCAAGATGAGACATAGTATAAGGAAAACGAGAGAGAGATAAATATAGAGACTATCCATCATTGTTGAGGACTTGAAGGATCAATGAGCCAAGATCATAGTGGTTGGGTAACAAAATAAAAGGAAGTGAAAGAAATATTTCCTTCAATTAAGAAGATACACGGTATTTCAAACTCTTGCTTATATTATTATTGTTTGAGCATACGACAAGTTAACATTGATGAAGAGGGGTACATGATCATGATTATAAGGAAATAAAAGACAAAGAGATAATTTTACCACAACTTTTGGCTCAATCATACTATTACATAGTATCTACTTACCTATTAGTAGGTTCCGTAGTAAACCGATTTATATTTAATGATGATAGGAATGAAAAGGTTGGTAGATGGTTAATAAAGGCACTTAGCTACCGGTGGCTAGAACTAACTTGATAGCCAGCCTCGCTTCAATAGCTTGTGGTGAGTATTCGCTAATTGAGTTGAGTTGAGTGCAGTGTAGCCGTGTAGCCTATCCTAATGTGATTAATTATCGGCTCCAAGTTATAAATTTATAATGTAATTTTAATCCTCTAATTTATTAAAATGGAATAGTAGGTAAAACTAAAAAGTAGATACTGTATTGTTGAATACTAGGTAGTCTACTAGAAGATAGTCATAATCCCACTGATAATAATGGCATGTATGGTTACTACTGGTGCTGATGCTGATGCTGATGTCCCTTGAACTTTCTTCTCCACTAAAATAGATTAGATATTTTATAGTATATTTTCTAATAATCGATTAAATTGATTACAACATGTTGTCTTTTTGCCCGAAAAAAATTAATCTATATCTTGTAATCCTTCCTACTATTAAGGTAGTAATACATAAAAATATTTTGCTTCGTCCCATCAATTGATCAATTTATTCAATTAATTGTTAAAAATAATAATCACATATATTGGCATTTTATCAGGGCTCTTTTCCCGCTTTCCATCAATAGTCCTAGAACCTATCGCTTTCATCATTTACAGTACTGTACCAGGCTCACCTTGGTACCACCCCACCACACTAGATTACTCTAGATTACTAGAATGAGATAAGCCTTTTTGGGGGTTCTTAAAATTTCCCACAACAATAATTCCAGACTTCAAATTCTTACACAATAACATCTACCATCTTTCGAAAGTCTCTTCTTTACGAATATCCAATTCTTTACAGTTCAGAAAACTCAGCAGAATGGATACTTCTAAAGTTTCCGTATTCAAAACCTATGACAAACCGCGAGGTCAAGGTGGAGCGAGTTCTTTCGCAACCTTCATGATTATAGGTCGTAAGTTTTTGTTTTCAATTCAATCTCACTACTCTAACTTCCCGTCCAATTCAAATTCAATTCAAAGCCATGCAATACTAATCAATCCCCAAATAGCAACATGTTTCTTCCTCGGCATTCTTTTCTCCTCTTTCCCATATGATTATCCACTGCTGTGGACATCTGTCACCACCCCAGACGACTACTATAACTTTATCGAAACCCACCTAAAATTCATGCATGCCTCTCCGCCTATCATCCCGCGCATTCTACACATCGTCATCAGTGTTGGATTCTTTGGACTATTTGCGAAACTCTTCAAGCCATCGGAAGCCAATCTTCTCTTTGACGGCGCGTCGCTCGTTCTCTATGTCGTCGGCGTCGTCGTTTACATCACGAATATTGTAAAGGGGATGCGCATTGTGACACTGGGACTATATGGCGAGGCGGGCGCTGTAGAAGGTGAAGTCGGTGTGGGCAGAGAAGACTCATTGAGGGTGTTGGCTGCGAGTAACACGATTTTGGCGTTGATTCTGGTCGGAGTTTTGGTGCTGCAGGCAGGGCAGTGGTATGCGGAGAGGAAGGATCAGGATGAAGCGGAGAAGTTTGAGAAGGAGCAAGAAGAGAAGAAGTCCACTAGGAGTGGGAGTGGGAGTGGTGCGCATTCTACAAGAAGTACGGCAGCGAAGAAGAAGCAGTAGGTAGCTGAGCAGGATGGTGTGTATTTAGGATCGTTGGGGGAATTTGGATTTATGTGTAGTAATTTATCGCTTGACATGAGATACTTAAGGTATTATGTTTCAAGGAATGCGATACGTCTAGTCTTTTATGTCACTTGTGACATTCTGGTTTACTGTTCCGCCGCTTCTTTTTTCGACGCCCCTTGAATTTTGTTCAAGGCAAAGAATTACGTATGCGTGAGAGAGGACATTATCAATATCACCTAGGATATGTTATTGAATACTATACCTAGAAAAATATAGTTGTTCATGTTACCAACTCGAAGTCAGATTAGGGGAGCCAGACCGATCTGACAGTCAAGATCGGTTTACCTTGGAAGAAGGTATTTTGAGAATATATTGTTTATTACGGTGAATTATCGAACTATCACTTTTTATACCTTTTGATTACCGGATTGCCATTGTTTGTGTTATTAAACAATCGATTGTCACTTTGAATCGAATCTAGCAGACAGGGGAGGGAGAGCAGCGGGATTAAGACATGCAACACATTCAGAATAATATGGTCTCAAATTCACTTCCGTCTTACTGTCTCATACTAAAGGTCTTCGTCCTATAGTAAAGATAAGCAAGTGATTCTACTTTGTTGCATATCTGAACCACCTTCTTCACTCCCTCCTCTCTTCCTTATCCTTTCCCTCAATACATACCGCAGCACCTACCTCAGTACCAGCCTCAGCATCTCCCTACCTACCTAGTAAGTTCGAACCGAACCGAATCGAGCTTTAAACCAAACTGATAATTGAGTAATTAACAAGTAAAGCTGTGATAGTCTAGTAATTTATGACTTGAAAAGTGACAATCTGAGAATTTGATGTTATAACATTTCGAATAGAGTATCAAGACTCAAAGTTATCTCAAAAAGCATAAAAGTTCTTTTTTGATCTACAGTATCATACCTATAGTAGTAGTAACAGTAGTAAATTCATACTCGATTGAGTCTAATGGTACAAGACTATGCAAAGTAGAAATCTCTAAGTGGTACATCTATGTTTAAGTGAGGAGTAAACCTTTTGAGATCTAATAAGGATGAAAGCTCCTCTGTCCATACCCCTCTTTTAGAGGTTGGCTTTTAAGTATGTTGTCTCTTTGGTCGATCGCAACGAATCTCTCCGCCTCTTTACTCAGCATGTGCTAGCATCCTTCCTTGCCCCCTTTCAACCTCCTCCCCTTCCTATTCTATGCCCTGGTCACTTGACACTCGGTGGTAGCTGCAACTTATCCTTCCTCCTACCATACCTGTATTTACTGTTTCTGTGCTAAAAATCAAGCTATATCCTCAAATTACGCTTGACATAAAAACCCTTACATGATTTGACAGGCAGGAGCAATCTGACGGTATTATGGCGAAAAGTATGAAAATCTACGTTCAAAACAGGTATCGTACCACTCCTACTCTCGAGAATGAGATTTCAGATCTTTGTTATTTTCTCGATTGAAGTCATTTGTATACTGGACTATCATTTCCACCGGTTGCTTTGTGAAAAATATGCGGAATATTGCGTACGGATTGTGTAGCTTGAAATTAACTGGTAAAACAACATGAAGAGGGGAATCTTGGATTGGTTTGAGTTACAAATGATCCCCAGCCTTCTAGATTGGAGGTGCATCAGGACGTAGTGTACCTTGATCCGTAGGATCAGTTTCAGTGGTTTCTAACATTGCTTCGATTCTTAACAAGAGTTAGAAGTTGTGTATTTACATTTTAGAATCGCATACTTTTGTTGTTTATTTACAAAGTAGTACTGGGTGGGCTGACTCAAAGGGCCATCCCAACCCCAAAATCTCAACTAGTCACCCAATTCTCAGCTCATTGCTTTGGACTAGAATTCTGAGAATTATTGTGTAGCGCCAGAGGTTGTTTCGAACTATTCTGTAGAAGACTTCTCCCTAAAAACTATGGAATCACACATACACCTTCTTCGAATAACAAAAATGCCTGTTCCACTTGCAGAAACCCGTGAGATGCTGGAAGAGGTCGCAGATGACGGATACAGTACCTACTCACAAATGCATAGAACTAGTAGTAAGGAAGGTAGGAAGCATAAAGTAGTATTGATCTGATCTAAGGAAGAGACTATTAAGAGTCCAGAAGGAAGTTAAGACCCTCTTCCTTCTATTATATACTCTCTATGTTCCTGTAGCTCCGGTAACTACCGGAGTTGATATTGATTGATTTACAATCAAGTTCCTTATTAGGAACTTGACTTGAATCACTGTGTATTGGACTCTTCTAGGCCTTGAACCCACGGCCATCTGTCACCTACTCGTCTTATCAATGTAATCCCTCCTCTCTTCACTAATGTCACTAATCAAATACATCAACATACTCTTCCCTAATGATATGAGAGTATAGTAGTATGTTTTACGAATTTGATTTGTTTTTTAGAGTGGGTTTAGCTCATAGAATTAGATGCCGAGGACGTTTTGTTCTAACTGGTAAGATATATCAAGGCTCTTTTCTCTCATAGCCCGAGCAGATAGAAATGACTTCTTCTAGCTTCCAAGATACATAGAGGTACTTTTCTCTTATAATAAAAGGTAATAAAGCAGCCTTGTTCGAACATGCAATGTACATGGAAGTGATTTGGTCTCATAGCCCAAGGAGATAAAGATTTATTGTTCTAACGTGCAATAAGAATTTAGGTACTTTGGTCTTATAACACAATTAGATAAGAATATATTGTTCTAGCATGCAATATATAGGAACCTACTTTGCGCTCATAGTTCGAGAGAATAAGAATACCTTGTTCTGGTCTGTAAGCTATACTAAAGCGTTCTTCTCTAATACGCCAAGGAGATAAATATATCTTATCCTACAATGCAATGCATACTAAAGTACTTTCCTCCCATAACTTAAAGATAAAGGTATATCTTGTTCATTCTTGCAGAGTCCATAAAATCACTTTTCTCTCATAGCCCGAGCAAATAGAAATGTCTTGTTCTAGCCTGCAAGGTATACCAAAGCACTTTCCTCTTATAGCCTAAGGGGATAACATGATATTGTAGGAAGCCGTTTTCTATGAAAAGGTTATTTCAATTCATGAAATAGGATGCTAGTCTAAAGTAGAAGCACAAATTTCCAGAACCAAAATTGTATTAGGATGAGACTGACTAGCGGAGAGTGATTTCTGGGTCGATGTATTCACCAGTGTACATTCACCAAGCACCATTCACCAGACACAGATATTAGCCCCTGCCAAGAGCAGATTGCCTCGCTTCACTTCAATTTATATCTACTGCAATACCAAAGCTTTGGGGCATATATCTTGATTATAACAGTCGCTAGCTACGATATCACCATCTCATATCTAACAACCACTATCTCAAACCCCATTAAATGCAAATTCCAAGCCATACTATCCAGCCCAGTAGCTGCTTCATATTCTTCATGATACTCCGTCGGTCGAAAAGAACCCACCTCCAGCCCAAGCAAACTTGATATCTGAGCCCAATTAGCCAACCTAATAGTTGACTCCATAGAAACCAAACTCCAAAGCAAACCGAGCAGCCCAGTAATCAAACCCTCCACACTCCCAGCGACCAATGCCCACCAATCTTTCCTTATTCATTGTCGATAAAAGTTCGAATTCCACTGAACGCAGAGCTCGAACTTTGGCATCAGCTTGCCTCTGCTAATGCCATCGTCTCTCAACCAGCGCTTCATCTCATTCTCAAAGACTTTGAATTCACGCTTGCCCATATGCATAGAGCCAACTGCATCAGCAATCCCAATTGCAGTCCAATGTACGCGCTTGATATCGCTGCCCCAGTCACAATTGCTAATTCCATTCTCGCGGACAACATAGAAGAGACTCTCGATATTGGGATAACGGTCGAGGATCGGCTTGACTTCATCGTCAAACAATCTTGTAATATGCGAGCTTGCCCAGACTTGTAGTTGGTCGGCCTGCATGTGTTCAAAGTCGGCATTTGCGTGAGACAGGTCGAAATTGAAGCCCACCGATTTAAACTCGCTGATGAAACTCGGTAGATTGTCCCCCTCAGGGAACGATCTTTGTGGAGCAAAGGCAGTTACTTGTTGGAGTTGTGGTAGCCAAACTGGTACTCTTGGCCCTTGGCTTCTCCACATTGCAATTACTGCAGCTCTAGCTTCAGTGAGGGTCATTGTTGGCACGGGCGGAAGAGGGGCAGGCGCAAAATTGGCTGACAGTCCCATGAAACCCACATGTGTGATTTGGTGATTGTTATGAGGACCAGCCAAAGCATTGCTTCGTGCAGGTAAAGTAGTAGATCGAGATTGGTCGTCTGTTAACCCGTGATTGGGAGCCCGACCTTCACGGATGTTTTCCTCGCGAATGTGATCCACAATGATTGCACTTTCCTTGTTGTCTTGGATACGTCTCATATGTGGCGTCATCCACTCTGCAGAGCGGTATACGGGCAATGGGCAAGGACTGGAAGCTCCGATCTTCAAAATCAAGTCATCCTTGATAAGATTGAGGAAGGTGTATACCCTTGTGGGGGTTTTGGCGTCCTGGATATTGCCGCGCTCATCCACAGCAATTGTTGTTTTTATTGCGATCTTTCTAGATTGTCGCGTAGTATGAAAAATCGCGGGAATCTTTGGCAGTGTATCGAAAGCGAACGTGGCATCAGCATCGTCATCGATGTTGGTGGCGATGACTTTCTGTGTCATTGACGAAGCCTCACGCCAGACTTGGTCTTGAAGCTCCTTTGGGAGCATTGGGAACATTTGAAAGTTGTCCAGCTGAGGAGGTTCATCATCTAACTCAGGAGCTTCATCTAGCTCAAGGATTTCGTTGTTTAGCTGAGGAGGCTCGTTCTCAGATATCGCCAGATCTTCAAGGGGGAGCTCTGGGGACGCAGTATTGGAATTTTGGTTGTGAGACATGTTTTCTGTAGATCCTGGAATAATGGTGCTGTAAACAGATTTAATGGAAGGAATTGATAGCGACAACTTTGTATTCTCACGCCAATTTGAGATCGTGATAGGAATTGCGATGGAAAAGTCTTCAGAAAAGAGAAGGGGATGTTTTGGAAAAATATTGTTGTGGTGGATGGAGCTACCAAGTATCAAATAAGCGAGGAGTGGCCAGATTATTTCACAACAAGGTCTGTCTTCAACGGCTAATTCCCTCTACTGGTAACAAAAACAGCAGAAGAAGCAAAAGATTTCGGCCAAGCACTAATGGTATATCTCGTATTGTGATACTAGATTATGTGTTATGATTACAAAAATTAGGTAGTGGCGCAGCAATCTGTATATGTGGTCTTGAAACTGAAATAACCACGTACGTCACTGTGAAAACTTCATCCTTGTTAGCAGCAACTGAATGGCAATTCAATAAAGGTCACATTGGGGGGAAAAAACAGGAAATGGTGCTATACGTGGGTCCTAGTGTGGGTCTGTTGAGAACTCGGGAAGTTGGTTGGGACTCGATGTCTAAAGGTGTCAGGCCGTTAGGCCGCGAGGCCGACATGGCTAGGGCATTCTCGGAAAAACAAGGCCTACCTCGGAAAAGATACTATGGAGATATGGTGTTAATACAAAATAGCCGAGCCGGGTCTTACTCAAGTAGTGAATTATTGGAAGCTTTACATAGATAGTTCTTCTAAACTCATCTTTGCCATGTATCTTCATATTTAGGGCCAGCTGAGATCAATTGTCGACACAATATGTACTGCATTATTAAGATTGGACGCCGACACCAAAGTCCATCCATCTTGCTTTTATATGGGAAGGATAGAGGGGGAAACTAGAAGTAGGGAACAAGAGACAAGAAAACGATAATGGGGAGCTCTGACTTGACTATCTATCAATTACTTCTTAAAATTGAGAATTACCCAACAATTCCTTTGGCTTCTTATATTTCTTTTGATAGCTTTATTAAACTGCTATTTATGAATAGGCTCAGTGTCGTCTTACTGGCTGGGAAAATGTTGTGACTGGACATTGGGGAGACAAATGCTCTAGAATATTTGATATAATGGACTGAGAAGTTTACCAGGATAGAAATGAGGCAGCAAAGAAGCTCAGAAGAAGATGTTAAGATGGCAACAAAAATAAGATAAACAATTCTCACTCTACATCAGATCCTGTCCTTATCCCATCCTATCCTTATCTCATGCTGCCCTAATCCTTCTTAATCTTTATTTAGTCTATCTATGTATGGGCTGCTTGGAAAATTCTTTACTCTGATTAGATTTCTTTCTTTGTTATAGTATTTGACACCTTTGTCTGAATCTACTTTTTCTTCAGTAGTAGAAAGCTTCGGAGCAACCTGTCTAAGCAGATTAGATGCTGTGCATCAATTCGTCTTAGTAATAAATCTAGTCTCTAGGACTTGATACATTGCTGTGCCCGTCCCGTTTCAATGGCGGTCACAATATGACATCCTATTGCGCAGAACAGGTCGATTTACAGTGTGTTCCTTCCGATAGCAGCGACAGCTAAAATCGAATAACTTCACAACCCTCTTTTCTCAAGCTAACCTACAACTCCTCCTTCCACTGGCATAAAATACCTTGCCAACATACCCACGATAAGAACTGCCCCCGCTCTCTCGAACGGCACACGATACCCTCTGCCTGCACGCCAAAACTCGAAAACCTTTTCTCTTTCAAACCTCCTTCCTGCGAGCAACAACAAACCTGCAATGCGGATATGTCGACTTCAAGGCCTCTCCTTCAACCAACATACGATAGCCCCCGCCAGAATCCCAAACTCGACAGTCCACCGTTCCCATTTTGTGCTAGCATGCAAGATCCCCCTTCTTCCCTCCCCGTCGGCAACAACATAAAGAGATTATAAGAGCTGGACATGCGAGAGCTTGGGTACAGGAGAGCCAGGTACGGAATAGGACACTATAAACTGTAGGGTGCAGAAGCAAGCATGGCTCAGAGGCAGACCCGAGAACACTCAGCTAATTGCTAGGATAGACCAGGCTTAGTTAGAACCCTTCTATTTCAACGCAGTACACACGTTTCAATGTTCTCGTCATTCGTCCTTTCGCGCCCATCACCTCTACAATACGAATTACCTCCTTCAAAGTTCGACATACTACATCTGGCGCACGAAGTGATAGCTTTGAAATCTCAAGTTGGACAGACACGCATATACTTTCATGATAGATAGGAAGGGTGGGAAGGGCTAGGTGGATTATGTAGGGCACACACAGAGTTATGTTGGGATTTGGATATAGCTTCGATAATTCCTGTTTTGAACAGCTTCAAATCTTCAAGGGCTTAAGCTTCAATTTTAGCCTTGAAAGGAAGCTCATACTAGACTGGGTTAGGACAGCCAATGCACCCACGTACTTGGCTAGGCTGATTGGATAAGTGTAAGTATATTACATACTCTTGTTGCATATCTAAAGGGATGTCACATTGTCTTATTCGGACCTTGATCCGGGATTTAGAGTGGATTAGCATGTACGGCGTACGCATGTATATTGTTCGTGGTGTTGCATTGATGTTTAAGTAATTAATCCTCAATAAATTCAACCCATCAGCTGTGGGAACTCTGGAACTCTGGAACTCTGGAATGAATGAATGAATGAGGCTTGTCGAGCAGAACCAATAGAATTATATATATATATTTGCATAATATCCAACATACTGTACATCCATCATGTGCGAAAGGAAATACAGCGACTTAATTATGGGATCGAGAAACATCAAAACTTCACGAAACGTGCTAGGCAGGACCAATGTATACCGTAATTATATCGAGCTGGCTCTACGTATCATCATATCATAAACATCTACAAACCACTCCATCCCCAACTTTAATGACTGGGAACTGATGTTCCTTATAAGGTAGCGACGAAGGCACATGGCACATATGCGATCCAAAGAAAACTTTTGCCTCGAACCTTCTCGTTTTGGCCAAAGTGACAAAGGGTTCTTCATCCTTCTCCGACGTATCCTGATCAACGCAGATCATATGACAGCGTCGACATGAACCTAACATTTGGTATGTTTCCGTGCCAATCTGCAGCACATCCCAATGATCTTCGCTGTACGATTGTGATTGTTGCTGTTCTTTGGGAGCCGAGGAAGCGAGTATAATGTTCGCTCGAAAGACGGAAGCTTTAGCTTGCTTTCCGCCTGCTCTTTCGATCTCTTTGTTTAGGGCCTTGATACTTGATCTGTTGATTACAAGTATGGGACTTTCGTTGGAAAGGAGAATCGGCCGTTTTTGGATCTCACCGTCGGAATCTGGAGGTGTGGGTAAGTCTGAAATGGAGGCTGAAGTTGTATTTTTATCATTGATGGTTGGTCGGTTTGTCCTCTGGTGGTGTTGTAGATGTGCTTTTGAATGCCTTGTAGAAGGGCCGCTCCCACCGGCTGGAAATCGTGCTAGACAACATGGTACCCCTAATATTGTAGAGAAAAAGTTATTGACCTCGGTACTGGAATATGTTTGAGCTATTATAGCATCCCCGCATACTCGTGATGAAAACGAATGGATATTATTTGAAGTTTTGTAGAATGTAGGATCTGAAGATAAAGGAATGTTCATCTCAGCAGCCTGGCCTAAAGGTAGCGGTCCTCGATATTGGATTTTCAGTAGCCCACTTTCGAAATCAATTTTGGGTCTAATTAGCGCCATCCGCGGATAGCGTTTCTGACTCAAAGCTTGTCCAGTTCCCCGGTGAATCAAGCACCATTCTCTATCCCAAGCAAGGCCTTCTGGCCTTACCTCCCATGAGACACCTTCAGGAACATCAAACCCGCCACAACTCTTTATTGGATAGACTGTAAGACTTTCAACAAACAAGTCATTTAAATCTGAGGTTGTGGTGATATTATTGTTTATATTTATAATTTGTTTATCCGCGAAGAACTCTTCCACAAAGGAAAGAAAATATTCTACGTCGCTGATAGTGCTCATGGCTCCCAAACTGACACGAATCACACCAGTTATTTTCCCTGCATAAACATCCGTCTCGCCACCACACCGTGCACCCGCGGAGAAATTCCTTCTCATTTCCCAGGCTTGAAGGTCCAAGGCCGATGCAACACCCCCAGGGTTACAAAGACTACCAGTTCGAATATGAAAATTTCGAATCGAAGCCAGCCTCTCGAAT
>JWJB01009952.1:0-86145 GCA_000812895.1 Rutstroemia sydowiana | reverse complement strand
AGATTGAATTGATATTGGGAAATGCGGGTTGGGAATTGTATAGTTGGGATTACAAGTGCAAAGTAAGGAGGAAAGGAAGAAAGAAAGTGGGTTGTGAAATCATTTCGAATGGTATCGAATGGTTTTCATGAGTAATCGGATAAAAATGAGAATGACAATTAGAAATCAAAATTGTAATTGTTGATTGTTGTGAAGTGATGTGTTGTGATGTGAGGTGTAATGCGTGGTGTATGATGTAATGGGTTTGAGGTTGGAAGCTCAATGGATGGATATATAACTCGATGAATGGACAGATGTATGTGGGTAGGCAAAATAACAGTTTGGCAGATGGAAGTTGTGGCGAGAGCAAGTTTACAAGTCTATTGATCGGTCGGCATGATCGGCAGCCATTCTTTAGGTGCGGATGAATACACCCAGCCAAGCTATCAAGATTGATGGGTTGGAACTTTGATTAAGTGAAGTGGGGTGGGGTTGGAGGGAATGACATTAGATTGGATTGGATTAGTGATGGATGTGAGAATTAATAGATGGATAATTTAGGAGGAGAAGTGTTGGGAATCGGGATTTTGGGTTCGAGATGTTTTTGCAGAATGGGGAGGTGGTGGGAAGGTGTAGATAGATGAGTATGTAATGTATTCTATGGTTTGGAAAGTTGGGTTTGGATTTACATTTGGATTTTTTGTGGAAGTTGATTTGGTGTATGTTTGAATGCGAGGTGAAGTTAGGTGGGTGTCGGATAGGAGTTTAGTTTGAAGGGAATTGGAAGACTGGATATGAATGGAAGATGAAGGAGGGGAATCCTGGATGCTGAATTTTGATGCTGAATGTGTAGGCATGAGATGGATGAATTTGGAAAATGTGTAATCGGAAATGTAATGCCATGTATGATATACTATATGGATTAATAAACTACCTTCAAGTTGCTTGTAAGTAGTTTTCGCTAAATATCTTTAACAAGCTACCAAGAAGGCAGGCAGGGAATTTTGGGGACTTTTTCTAGGTATGTTGGGGTAATGAGGAGAGGAGGAGAGGTGAGATGGGGAGTGAATTTTGAGACTTTTGAGATGGGTCTGTCTTGACGGATCTAAAGAGAGAGAATAGATACGAGAAGATGATTGTAGTTAATTTACACTGTACCGAGTGATTAGCAGTCGAGGTTACTTTAGGAGTTGAAAGAAATGCTGGAAGTTCCAGAACTTGGAGACTATTCTCCGATTACTATTCCGATGAGAAGATCTTTGTAACTACTGTCTGTTTTGATTACTCCTATAGTATGGATATTATCATCTGATAATGAAATAAAATGACATGATATCGAGTACGAAGTGGTGAAGAACACCCCCGAGTAAAGTGTTGCAAGATCAACATGCATTTTCCTCAGCTTGATACCGTGTCGACGTGCCCATCTCCAACCACCATTGGCGTCGGCCCCTTTCTCAAGTAACTTTTCATCGTTGAAAGCTGGTTGATTTACTGGGAGAACGAACTTATATACACGCTCCCTGTATTACAATACTCTCTCACTCTACCACTAAAAGGTAAGGCGGAGAATCTGAGAGGAGTCGGAATATAATGAATATAAAAGGAGTGAATCTTCCTTAGAATTGGTTTATTGTATAACTCAGAAGAGCTATTCTTGTAACGGCTATACTAGAAGACTTGTTGTTCTCAATTGCATTAGTTCCGGACGTAGCTGTATTGGTATGGAAATCTATTCAAATAGGGAGAAGTTAATCTGGAAATTTAAGCTGAAATCGAGAGGAGTTAGGATGGTGGATTCAATGGGGAGGTTTTTCTCCGTTGCATGAAGCAAGAAGATATACTGCAAGGACTGGTGGTAACATGAAAAATTTACATGCTTGTTGGATGGTCTAGATGTGAAATTGGCTGTGAGAATCGATTGATCAGGTTAGTTGGCCGGCCTTGTCAAAGGTAAAATTGTTGCAAGAGTGACATTACGGTATATGATGAGTATTTAGATAGATTTTGGTCTGTACCAGCTAGGAGTTTAGATGGAGAAGATATCCTACAAAAGTGCTTTGTTTTAAAGCTGCAACCCAAACGTACGGTGGTAGTATAGTAAGCTCTAGATAGTATGATAACACCCCAAAATCACTGGTACAAACATCCACCGGCGAAAGACATCAGCGTCCTTCCTGGCATCGAAGAAGAAAGAAAGAAGGTGTTACAGGGATTGTGAAGATTCCATCGAGTGTGTCTGAACTCCATGTTCTATTACCCATTCCTTATAGTGCCATTTCCTGTCGCAATCGTCTAAGGTCTTCATCTTCTTCAAGCATCTCTCGGCACATCTGTCTGAACTCTGCCTCTTGCTTTGGAGAAAATGGTCGTAGGTGATATGGAGAAGATGGAGATGTGAGCAGGAGCTGAATGGAAGTGATAAATGAATCAATAGAAGGCGGTGAAGATTCAGTACCGACAGGAGATATGAGCTGTGGCTCAGAGGGTAGTGTTTCGATAGAAGGAAGCAGCTGAATAGAAAGAGGTGGCCCAGGTAGTGTATGAGGCAATTCGTGTGGAGGAAGATCGGTAGGAAGAGAAGTAGATGTAGTAGTACTGATTCCTAGCCTAGGTTGCTTGATATGCTTGATTTTCCTGACTTGAGCAAGAGCAGGATGAAAGATAGAGGTGGTGATGCCCAGCCCGAATTGCTTGACTTGAAGACCCACCTGAGACATAGTACGGACTCCGGACCGCAACATCAGTCGAACAACCTTACGACCCAGCTCAAACAGTAACGCCATTATTATTAGTGATATGATCACCACCGCCGTGGTAACGAATGACATGACCGCCAACAACATCTTTGCAGCAGAATCAATACGAGACCTAGAAATGGTAGAAGTGGTGATTCCTAACTCGAATTGCTTGATTATCTCTGGTAGCGTGTGCCCATCAAACTGGAGGTGAAAAGAGAGCTCGTTCTGGCTAGCAAATTCAGCCTCGCAGAAGTGGCAAACGTGAGACATATCGGCGTAAATCAGAGGGTTTTTCTTTTCAAAGGGAGTTTTGTTTTTTCAAAGAGTATTGTCAAGAGGCTCAAAGAGGTAAAAGCTGGAGTGGTTTGAATTAAATTATCGGTGCCATATAAGAACTGGCGTTCAAAGAAGCTGGTACGATTGAATCAGATCGATGTTACCCTGCGCAAAGGAAAGAAGCTACAAGCAAAGCACAACCAACGACGAGAATTATTCTCTGGGGCTGAACTGGTTATGTTCCCTATTTGTAAGGGCCAGGAGCTTAGAAGGAGAAGACATATCAACAGGAATCTAGATTCACGGTAGTATGGTAAGATTTAAGTACCGTAGCATGGGAAATTGGTAATATCCTATATTCACTTTAGCAATCATCAGATGAGAAGACTACGAAAACAAAATAGGTATTTTCAGTAGGGATTTCTGACCTAACTGGCCTAGCTGGTCGTCAAGAACCGAAACCTGGACTTGTAGAACACAGCCACAGCACCTCGAAACTTCGAAAGTCTTGCCGATGTATACCCGGAACGCTAGTGCTATATTTGGCTTAGAAACAACTCGAAGTGGTATGCAGAGCATCAGACCCATTAATGATGCACTGTAGCCAATAATAATCTTCAAATGCCTCCATGTAGATTTGGGACCCTTGCCGCCATGGTACAGTAGTCGGATCTGTGATCGTATTCCACTTTTATTAATTGGTGTGAATAATATGTATTCCACTTTTATTAATGCGACTGAATAATGAGGAAATTGTTTGCGATAACTTACCCCTCCACCCCGCTGGGAATGTTTCTAGCAGTCCCTTCTTTATCTGCTAACTTATTTCTGCTCAATATCAAAATCACCAAGATCTAACCATTACAACGTTGACACGCAGGCTCTCCCCTTTTACCCGTAATCATGGCGCAACCTCCTCTCCGAATCGCTGTCCTCGAGTGCGACACCCCGATTGCTCCAGTGGAAAGTAATTGCGGGACATATGGCGACATCTTTACTTCACTCCTCAACAAGGCCGCCTCTGGTCTACCACCACTTTCACCTTCTTCCCTCGAAATCTCCAAATTCGATGTAGTAAGCGCACAAGAATATCCTTCTCTCGAATCAATAGATGCGGTCTTAATAAGTGGCTCAAAACATGATTCGTTTGCGGATAATCCCTGGACAGTGAAGCTGGTGGATTTCGTGAAGAGCGTTCTGGCGCAGGATAGGGTCAGACTTGTGGGAATTTGTTATGGACATCAAATCATAGGCAGAGCGTTGGGAGTTAAGGTTGGAAGAAGCGATCGGGGGTGGGAGGTTAGTGTTACTCCGGTAGCCTTGACTGCGAAAGGGAGGGAAATATTCGGGAAGGATGATCTGGTATGTTGAATTCCTCTCTGGCAAACGAAACAATTGGATTGACAAGTTGGCAGAACATTCACCAGATGCATAAAGACATTGTATATGAGTATCCAAAGGAAGTTGAGTCATTGGGGCACAATGGAATTTGTCCAACACAAGGGATGTACATCCAAAAGCGTTTGATTACCGTACAAGGACATCCCGAATTTTCCGAATTTATTATGCGGGAGCTATTAGAGGCGAGACACAATTCCAATGTTATCAACGACGAAATATACAATGGTGGAATAGCGACAATGGCAAAGGATCATGATGGAATCATAATAGCACAAGCTTTCTTGAAGTTTATTATGGAGGATTAGGTCTCAAGGTATGCAGCTCTAATTTCATACTACTGCTAAGATAGAAGCTTGCAATTAAAGAATACCCATGAGCAATCTATTACCGTCCACCTAACTACAGTCCATGTGACCATCAGATTCGTGTATGTATAATCGCGCGTCCTGGTAAAGTCCATCCAGATCCTCTTGAGCCTTGTACCGCAACTCCATTTCCTTGTTCCATGCTTCCTTCCTACGCTGCGCACACAACACTGCTTGCTCTAGCGCGTTCCGAACTTGTGATGTAGTGGAGTCATCGTCTTCATAATTGAGTGGATTGCAGCCGAAAGGGACAAGCCGCAAGTTCCTGCCTTTCTCTTGGAAGCGTCGGACATCCTTGAGGTTCCGTTCCGTGAGATCCAAGTTATATTGAAGTTTTGCTGAATGAAAAAAAGGTATCTGTTCTAGTATTTTACAGATCTTCTTAACATGGTAGAATATTAATGTCAAATTTGAGAACCATTTAGCCAATACAATAACGTCCCAAGTATATCTGCACCGAAGTACTAGGCATAATAAGAATCTTACCAGACCTCTCATATCTGTGAACCAAAACCAAACCAGCAGCCAACAAAGAATCTTTACAATTCAGTTCTACCATCACTACCAGCAATCAAGTCCAACCAAGCCGCAAGTCTTCAAATCGCAAAAATGTCAGCGCCCAAACCTCTATCACAGGCAAAAAGAAACCATCAAAAAATCTCCACTCACCTAAACCCCGCCCTCGCAATCTGCAACTGCACCACCTTAACCGCCTCCTCATAATACATTCCATCCAATTCCTTCCCCACAATCTCCTCCACCCCCTCCGGAATAACCGTCGTACAAACAAAAGCATTAGCTTCCGTAGCCCATCCCAGAGCCGTTGTCACCGGATCCCCCAGTTCCATCCCTTCTAACCATGATTCCGCTACATCTTTATAAATCCCGCTTTTGATAGCAAGACTTAGGGAAGTCGCCCATCGGTGTGCATCCTCCATTGAGTATCCTCCGATTAGCTTTTCCGGAATAGATGTGTCCCATACGTGGTGCAAGTTGGTGGGGGTATGGGTGAAGTTTACGTGGATTTCGTTGCCGCCGACGAGCAGGTTTTCGTCGTGCAGGGGTTGGTGAATGTCGCCGATGAACTGGGTTGGTTAGGTGTGTTGAGGGTATGGATGAGGGAGGTGGCTTACGTGTACTATAAACTGCGATTTTTGTGTTAATGGATGAGCTGCAATGTTTAGAGAGAGGGGGTTTACCTTGGCTGCGATATACTTATTGTATTTCGATAGATTCGGATCCAGTAGCTGACTTGTCTAATAATTCAATCAGACCCAATTCATCTTAATAGAACGCTGCCCAAGAATCCAAATGCCCTAGGCTTCTTATAGGTGACATTTGTGGATCCTCCGAGTCATCTGACATCACTCGATGTCCCATTCAACATTTAGATATTGAATGACCATAGATGATTTCCGGAATTGATCTTGACTTTTTCTTTGGATACATGTTTGCTTGCGACTTACATAATTCTGAATCGCAGAAACTACACATCCCTTCTCCCCACAATCTCTCGCATACTTCACACCGCAAGCTAGACCATTAGACATCTGATTAGCAATGCAATCACCTCTCTATTTCTGTACTCATCCACTTCAGAGGATCTCTTCTCCACCCTCACCCCTCCACTTCTCCAAACCTCTCCCCCAATTCCCCTTCTCTCTCCCTGCTCCTCAGCCCCCACCAAAATACAAAACAAACCCCCCAAAATCAAAAGAAATTCAACTCACCCCCCGGCACCTCATCCACCGCATCAATATAATGCAAAACCGCCGACCACCCCCCATCCTTCGTATATCTATAACTATCCGCCCAAGTCGCCACACGCGCCAAATACGCGTCTGAATTATTATACAGCAGCTCTTGAAATAACGTTGTTGTGGAAGGGGCCACGAAATTCGATGCTAGGTACGCGACTGTTTGGTGACCTAGTGTTCCCCACGCTTGTGTGCTTTGGGAGAGCATGAGTAGCATGGGGGTGAAGGTTGTGAGGAGCTTCATTTTTTATTTGTTAGGGGGTTTCTGGTTACTTTGGTTTGTGATTATTGATTTTGTGGAAGTGGTGAGTATCTTTAAGTTGGTTATGCGTGGAAATAGGGAATGGGTGATCTTGATAATTTATTAAATCATGTGTATGGGATGTAGATAAATGGATGGTTGTTGTCGTGACGATGGATGCTACCGGTACCAGGAAAGGAAGGTGGGGCCAATCATATTCGCGATTACATGTCAGGTACGAAACATAAACTCGATCACGCACCACATTTAAGTGGAACATTTATTGCCCATCTAACAAAGTGGTATATGGTATGTATTTCTGCATAGTTTCTGGTATTGCGCAAATATATCTTCCACACATCAACCTTGTTCTCCATGGCATCTTCGCCACAATGAAATCCATTCACCCTTCTTCTCGGGATCTCTTGCTTCAAACTCAATGCCCGGATGGGCGACCAACACACATGTCTTGATAGCTTCTGCAAGATCACCCTTGATTACAATCGGCGGGTTCTCATTTTCGAGATTCTCCATCCATGTCCTCAATGACCTAATACAAGCTTTTTGATTTCTCGTTTCTGCTACTTTGCGGAACATGAACGCGTACATCGTCGGCGATTGCGGTACACTTTGCCGAATCGGCATCCTCCAAACATCCCAAAACGCAATCCAATGTCCATGTTGTGCGTACATATCCATCAAGCGTATCCTAGATTCGTCCGAAAACGGAGGAAGATCAAGACTGATCATGAGAACATGAAGCCGGCGTTGTATTGGTGTTTGGGCCTTCGTGGGTAAGTCGAAAGTGTCATTGTATGGGATCAATTCATCTGCAGTTTTGACATTGAGCTCTGAAGCTGGTTCTGTAGCTTCTAGCAAGGCTACAAACATCGGTTCTGTAAGTATATTCACGCCTTTCCCGTGCATGTCTGTCATCACAGCAAAGGCAGTTCCTATGTTCTCTCTACTCGGGGCGTGGCGATTTAGCTTCGCAAGACGTTCCTTTAATACAGAAGGGGCAGGCCGAATTATACTGTAGATTAAATCGAAATATACGTGATCGGGAAGCACATAGTGTGCCTTTTTGCATTTTTCAAGAATACTCGTTATTGCTGCCATGGGGTAACCAGGATGACCAATACTTCGAGCATAACAGTATAAGAAGGCTTCGTATTCCCATCTGAACCCAGGGGATATTCTTTTTAAGGCTCGATAAACACATCTCAGAAAGGGTGTTCCTCGGTTTCTCCATGTAGCGCCAAGGTCACGAATTGCCGTTTCTGCCGGAGCATTTATAATATAAATCTTATATTGCTCTACTAGAAACAATGCAAGGCGGCGTCTTTTTCGTGAGCTATCGCTTCCTTCATCACGAACAAGATCGATCATTTTGTTGAAGGCTTCAACAAAATTGCCCTGAGCACAATCGGCTTGGATTTCCTTCTGTACTATTTTCCGCCTTGGAAAATCCTTGGCTTCAAGACGTTCGGCTCGCAAATCAAGTGCTTCAAGATCCTGGACTTCAACATCCTCATCTTCAACACCTTCATCTTCATAGTTATCGATATTCGAATTCCGGCGGGCAAAATCATTCCTCGATGTGTGGAAGCCTCGAGTTTGTGAAATTTGGAATCCTCTTGTCTGTGTAATTTGGAACCCTCGTGTTTGTGGATCTGGTCCTTGGCCAGGGCTATGTCGAAGAGGGAGGGGCGTAGGAGTAGGAGCCGAAGCAGATTCTACGGTGATCATACTATCTGTTTTTTCAGCATCATCCGCCATGGGGTCGCCAGATCGTCGCAAGATGCCACCCCATAAATGCTCTAGATCAATTTCTTCCCTCTTTTCCTCTGTAAGCATTTGTACTACAATCCTAACGCCGTCTGTTCGGCGTCCAAACCCCACGAATCCTGTTCCCTCCGGCACATCGTTCTCGGTATTTGTTTCTGGACTGTCAACAACACCGACGTCTACGCAGACCCAACCTGTTCGTATACCATCGTCGGCATTTTCCTCGGTCGTGCTTCCCACCAGTTTAGCCCTCCGTGATTTGCGCCTTAATTTCAATTTCATCTCATTTCTTCCCAAAAGGCCATCCGCGCTAGGCCTCAGCTTGTAGGTACTCCTCAGCCAACGGCACAATCGATCGGCCGATACGTGCAAGTGCTTTTCACTTCTAGCAGTACCGAGTAGCATAATCAAATTCGCACCCAAAGCAGGCGGAGGGTCTAACTTTCGAAGGTCGAGTAGGGTAAGATTATCGAGACCTAAATCAATTGAAATTTGCTGTAACATAGGTTCTAAGATGGGAGGTGGCGACTCTGGCAGATCTGGAATTCGTTGACGTTCGGACACAATCTGTGGCACTGCTTGAGGAGTTTCGAGTTGCAGGTACCATGGTACAGAAGAAACCCCATCTTCTATAACTTCGCTCTCTTCCTCTATATTTTCTAAATTTTCCTGGTCATCGGAGATGTTCTTTTGCTCAGAATCTTCTTCCGCGCTGATTTGTCGTACATTAGAAGAAAACCGAACTCGCTGTGAAGAAATTGTAGATTTTTGAAATCTTCTAATTGCTGGACTTGTTCGAATTGGTACTGATGTAAAATTTCGCAATAACGACAACCTACATGTTGCGCACCCAGTTGCTAAAGCCTTGCTCATAACCATTTTGTTGATGTAGATAGCTTCACATGGTTGGGGCAATTATCTATGGTGCAGGCTGAGTGTAATTTTTAATTTTATTTTCCGGGGAAGCTTTTAGCGAGAAGCGGGACGGCTACAAAACCGCCGACCCCTCCACGGTCCACTATCTCTCTTCGACTCATCCATTCATTTTGGCTATCAATAATGTCCTGATGAACTATAGTTTTCTCCCTCCCACTATATAGATTTCTCATTTATATAGCATCATGTGGTGGCTATCCAAGTCAATTAGCTCAAGAATATGCGGCTAGCATGCCGAAGTATACTGTACTCACAGAACGCGGAGCTCCGAAGATAACAATCTCATCCAAGTGGATTCTGCGCAGAATGATATAAAGGACAATGGCTGTAAACATCGTTCTTGATCTATGTACATAATTTTCGAGTTTATTCTGTCTAATAATAAGTTATTGCTTCTCACAATCACCCAAAAAATTGACAACATGTCCCTTTTATCTGTTACGCCAGCGGAGTAGGTTTGACTGCACACGAAATGCAAAATAGTGATTATGCTAATGGCCGAGAAGGGGCGTGAATATTAGTGAAGATGAATTGGTGGCGGTTGCAGAAAAGTACGGGTATCAACTCAAGGGAGATGAAAAAGCAGAATTTACCACTCTTCTTGCGGCAACAGTGAGTATATTCGACTCTTTTATTCCACTCCTCCAGCTCCCCACTTTCATAGGGAAATACTGATTCCTGATGCTTCAGTGTAACGCAACCCAATTCGTCTCAGAGATGGAGGGTGAGTTCTTGTGTATCAAATGGAAGACGAAAAACCGACTTTATTATAGATTATCAGCCAGAGCCAGACTTTGAATTGACTCCACGCGAGAACATGTGAGTATTCTATATCCAAGCAATATACTGTGTACTAAACTTCACCTGTCATCTCCTCGACAAGACCGAAAATACAGACAATGCATGGGCATATCGCTTCAATCTGACCAGCAAAGCTCCAAGTTCGGACTTGTTAAAAGGTAAAACTCTTTGTATCAAAGACAACATATGCGTAGCAGGAGTTCCTTGTCTCTTTGGCACAGAAGGATTTGGCTGGACGCCGAAGACAGATGCTACTATTGTTACGAGGATTCTTGAAGCTGGAGGAAATATTATCGGAAAGGCGGTAAGTTAGTTGTGTAATGTGACATGCGCGTGCAAGTGTTTTCGTGGTTAGAAAAAAGCTTCTGCTATTACGTCAATCCCATGGCCGTAGCCATTTTTGATTATCTGAGGCCAAATTGTGAGTCTGTGACTGACATCAATCAGGTGTGTGAAAACCTAAGTACAAGCGCTGCATCCTTCACGTCAGCTACAGGACCAGTCAGCAACCCTTACGCAAAAGGGTACAGTGCTGGGGGAAGCAGTTCTGGGACTGCAAATCTCGTTGGGAAGGGAGAGTGCGATATGGGGATTGGCGCCGATCAAGGTGGCTCAATAAGGATTCCTGCTAGTTTATGTGGCCTTGTTGGACTAAAGGCGACTAATGGATTGATCCCATATACCGGCATCATTAGTAATGAGGCCGTGATCGATTATGTGGGTCCCATGACAAAGGATGTCCTTGATAATGCAAAGCTTTTGGAAGTAATCGCTGGAGTTGATGGCCTCGATGACCGGCAACAAGCAGGTACACCTTTTAAAGAACAAGTTCCAAAGTATCATGAGATTTTGAAAAGCATGAGTGGAAGTGGGGTGGAGGGATTGCGAATTGGCATTTTGAAAGAAGGCCTGGCATTTGATATACTAGACTCTGGCGTTAAGAGTAAATTTCTTCAGGCAGCATCCATTTTTCGAGAGCTTGGGGCCATTGTGGAAGAAGTCAGCGTTCCAATGCACACCGTGGCTCCAGCTATCATGAGAGTCATAAGTAATATGGGAGGTGCCATTGGTAAGACAGGTCGGGCAACTGGCAGGCGACAGGTTATGCTCACCGATTTCTATGAGAAAATGCTACCACAGACTCCGGAGTTTATAGAAAAGGTAAGTAAAAATTCTGACCAAATTATTTTCACGCTAATTCTTCTTAGATGAGTCCTATAAACAAAAACGCATTGTTCTCGGGAGAATTTTGTTGGGACAAATATCCTCACGTATATGCCAAAGCAGTGAATCTCACCCGAAAACTCACAGAAGAGTACAATCGAGCTCTCAAAACCTACGACGTTCTTATAATGCCAACCACCATAACACCATCGAATCCACTACCTTTAGAAACGGATTCGATAATCACAAAGATGAGCAAGACGATCGGAAAACTTGAGAATACCTGCCCCTTCAATATTTCAGGTCACCCCGCTTTAGCATTTCCGATTGCACTTCTTGCTGCTTCGGAGGATAGTAATATTCGTGTCCCTGCGAGTATGCAAGTTGTGGGGAAATACTTTGATGAGATTACGTGCTTAAAGGTGGCTTATGCGTGGGAAATGAGTCAGAATTGGAAAGAGTTTTAGATGGGCGGTGGCATTGATTCGTTCGTAGTATTACTATATATACGTGGCCAAGGCTATGCACCTACTATATAAGCGAATTATCTCTGGAGTTAATAATATGTTACATAGTAGTTGTTTCAAAGCCAAATTATTCCATTATTCGTTGAATTGATTTTTTGATAACCAAGCAAGAGCGCTTGCGGCGTATGCGTCTATGCCTATTTGCATGGTAGGGAAGATCTGCGGGGCAAAAAGAGAGCTATGATTGCCAGGTATACTTTCAGCTAACGTGCCTGACTTTCTCGCTTCATCGACTTTATCAGGTGCCGTGCAACCATACGCAAATAGTAGGGATGGCTTTTGAACAGCAGTTGCAAGGACACAAAAATCCTCGCTGAAGCTAAGTCTAGGATAGTCAACCACAAAGCCTTCATCTCCAGTATCGAAATGGGCCTTAAAAGCTTTGCCCACTTGTTCGGTGACAGTAACGTCATTGACGGTCACAGGAAAGGATCGGGTTGTAATAATGGTAGGTGGGGCGACTGCATTAGAAGCTACGCTTTCGGCTTGTACGATTCGTAAAACCCCATTATATAGTCTCTGTCTCGTATCTTGATTATTGGCACGAATATCAATAGTGATAGTTGCATCATCACTGACAACGTTCTCAGCAGACGTTCCAGAAATGAAGCTTGCACATGTGACTACCCCATGTTCGCTGGGATGGATTTCCCGAGATACTAGAGTTTGCAGACGCATCACAGCGCTCGATGCCATAACTATGGGATCTACAAGCCGTTCTGGCATGGAAGCATGTCCGCCACGACCATGAAATGTAATACGTAGGTTATCACAAGAGCTGGCCATTGTACCGGAGCGAATACCGATAACACCGGCACGAGCAGGAACTACATGGCCGCTGAAAACGACATCCGGAATGGGAATATTGTGTCGATTGGAATCGTACAACCCATCATCAACCATGCTTTGTGCACCTGTTCCACGTTCTTCCGCCGGCTGGAAAATAAGCACAATGGTTCCATGCCATTGATTGCGAGCGGAGGCCATCAGTTCAGCATATGCTAAAAGACATGTAATATGCATATCATGACCACAAGCATGCATTACAGGTTGCTCTCGTCCCTGAACATCAATGACTCGCTTTGTACTTGCATAGGCAAGACCAGTTCGTTCTTCTATAGGGAGAGCATCCATATCAGCTCGTGAGAGCACAATAGGACCGGATCCATTGCGTAGAACGGCGGCAATACCATAGCCTCCGATATTTTGACGGATGAGGAAGTCTGTTGAAATTGTTCGCAGATGATTCACAATAGTAATGGAAGTTTCGGCTTCTTGATTGGATAGTTCAGGGTTGGAGTGGAAGTATTTATATAATTTTTCATATGGGAAAAGGTTGGGACGATGAGCTTCAATGATAGAATTAGTACTGATGGACATGATGGGAAGTTGATTATGATAAATTGATATTACATAATCATGATAATAATTACTACGAGTAGTACACCAGGCACAGGTACGGTTACTGGTACGGCTGGTACCTACTACGCCACTAATCCCCTAGCCTTATAATCCGAACCCTTGCCTTGCTCACCCCTCGCCTTCGTCCTTACTTAAAAATAACGGAACAATCCACCTTATAGCCTTATCCATCCAATCATAATATTATCCATAACCGATGAGACCGTGCTACAATTGAAGTGGGAAATGGTGGGAGTGAAAAAAATTTAAAGTGGTTTTGCCATTAAACATCCCGACATTGATCTAAAGAAAATTTATACACACTAAAAAAAGCATTGTACATTTTTTTTGAACCTCTTGAGAAATTGTATTTCATAGAATATCGAGTGCGTTTATATTGTCAATCTATCTGGCGTGCATTTTCTTTTTAGATTTTTATATCTTGTTTTCTATAAACCTTAGATCCCCTTCGAAGTACACTACCTGAAAATTTTCTCCAAGTTGTCGCCAAAGCAAACTCTACCACAATGCTTGTACGAGCTGCAGGGCGAAAAGCTCGTCACAATGCCATTGTAAATACAATCATACGCCCTCAGCCATATCTACCTTTCCTTTACCCGGCAATCAATTCACAACAGGTTGATCTTAGCCGGAGAGTTCATACCGAGTTGAAACCTGAAGGGTTTGTTCTAAGGAAGAGGCGAAATTCTAGAGACAGCTCTGCGAAACCTCAATCACGATCACTTGCAACTGCAGTAGATGGGACTTTCGACCTCTCTTCTTTAAAAGATGCCATGCCTATAACGAGCTTTGGACTTCCCAAACGCCCACCCCCACTCATACTCAACGATGACAACTCATCAGTTCCAGAAAAACATCGGCGCAGTGTAGATGGTGTTGTAGGGACGACCCAAGAGACGATAGCGATATTGAAAGCCTGCCTACAGGTTTCGCGGATACAACGCGCGACTGTGATCTTGAATCGAATAGGGAAATACCCGGACGTGGATAGCAAGACTTTTTTGGGGTTGCAAAATGAATATCTGCGGTATGCCGTCGAAAATCTAATCATGAATCCTTCCGAAACTGCGGCTCAAGCTTTACATAAGTGGTTTGAATTGGAGATTCGTCTCAAGGGTCGAGCACAAGACGCCATTACTATTGCATATATGTTAAAAGCTTCACTTCGATCTACAGCTTCCAGCCACCGCGACAGATTAGTGCGAAGATATATGGATATGGTAAAAGGAGATGCAGGACTGGAGGTTCTGGCGGCGAATATCCTTAGCGATCAAGAGTTGAATGACATCAACCAGATCTGTCCGACATATAATTTAGCCGAAGGACTAGGTGAGGTGGATTCTGCGCATGCTACTAGTGAAGCGGAATCTCCTGAGAATCTAGCAGTCTTCAACGAGACAAATATTCCGCTACCCGATGTCAAATCAACAGATCAAAAGGGATTGGGATTGAAATCGCTGAAACAATCACTATCTCTTTTTGCAAAACTGCAAACGAGTAGTTCTGAGTTGGCGAATATGAGTGAAGAAGACCAGCGCGCTGTGCAAGCTCAGCTGGAACAAGATGCCGTGCAAGCTGCCATAGATCGCTGGAGAGATGAAAATGCAGGTTTAGCTAAGATGGGTCTAAACTCAAACCTTCAGTCTAAGTCTCTTGGTGCCAGGATGTGGACTTGGCACGTAGGTCTGGAAGCAGCTATTAGAGACGAACTCATAAAGGTAGAGCAGTCGGAGAATTCAGACACCAAAGTCAGGAATGGCGTAGATGCTCGAAGATGTTCATATGGACCATTTTTGCGTTACATTCCACCCGATAAACTCGCAGCCTTGACGATACTTTCTCTAATGAATGCTATCACCACACTAGGTCTCGATAGAGGTCTGCCGTTGACGAATGCGATCCTGGCGATCGCCAAAAATGTCGAAAACGAAAGCATACTCGAGAGTGTTCTCAATGATAAAAACAAAAACAAAACTATCTGGCGCGATACGAACCACGCACGTAAGGCCCAGATACTTATCCATCTCAAAAAGCGAAGAGCCGCATTGCTTCAAGGCGAGGACCAAAGTCAAACCCCATCTGTGTCTGTGATTTCTGATAATGATAGTATGATCCAAGAAACACTGGTTGAGAGAGTTTGGCCTTCCGCAATCAAAGCCGAAGTTGGTGCGTGCTTATTGTCATTGATGATTGATGTTGCTAAGGTACCTGCAACTCTGGAGAACAATGTTACAAAAGAAACGGTCAGCCAATTGCAGCCAGCCTTTTCACACGGACAGCAATTTAAAAATGGTAAAAAGTTGGGGGTTGTTCTATGCAACAAAATTCTTGCGGAGCAACTCAGGCGTGAACCTGTACACAGTCTACTGGCAAAGCATTTGCCCATGCTAGTCAAGCCTGAGCCTTGGACAACCTTTTCCTCCGGTGGCTTTATTACATATCCTGGCAAGGTGATGCGCGTCAAAAACAACAGTCAAGATCAAAAGCACTACGTAAAGGCTGCCATAAATGTGGGGAATATGGATAGAGTCTTCGAAGGACTCAATATCTTGGGCAACCAACCCTGGACAATCAACAAACCAGTCTTCGATGTCATGTTAGAGGCGTGGAACTCTGGTGAGGCAATCGCAAATATTGCTCCGGAAAATCCCAAATTGGATCATCCACCAGAACCCGATACATCGACCGATCCATTGGAGCGACGACGCTGGATCACCGCGGTTAAGAAGGTTGAGAATACCAAAGGCGGATTGCATTCACAACGGTGCTTCCAAAATTTCCAGCTCGAGATCGCAAGGGCTTTAAGGAGTAGAGTTTTTTACTTCCCCCATAACGTTGACTTTCGCGGAAGGGCATACCCCATCCCTCCATATCTTAATCATATGGGGGCAGACCACTGTCGTGGACTCTTGAAGTTTGGAAATGGCAAAAAGCTTGGAGAGTCTGGTCTTAGATGGCTCAAGATTCAGCTTGCTAACGTCTACGGCTTTGATAAAGCGAGTCTCTCGGAGCGAGCGGAATTCGCAACAAACAACCTGGACAACATTTACGATTCTGCGTCGAATCCTTTAGGGGGCAGACGTTGGTGGCTACAGGCCGAAGATCCGTGGCAATGTCTGGCAGCTTCCATAGAGCTCAGGGACGCGCTTGAATCTGGTGATCCAACTGAATTCATTTCGTTCTTACCTGTTCATCAAGATGGTACTTGTAACGGTCTCCAACATTACGCGGCTTTGGGTGGTGACGTATGGGGAGCCCAGCAAGTGAATCTCGAGCCCAGTGATCGACCCGCTGATGTTTATACGGCAGTCGCAAACCTCGTCAAAGAGAATATGGTTGAAGATATAGAAGCTGGCAATCCCCAAGCAATAGCTTTGGACGGGAAAGTCACTCGTAAAGTCGTCAAACAAACTGTCATGACCAATGTGTACGGTGTCACATTCATTGGCGCCAAAGCTCAAGTGCGGAAGCAACTTGTAGCGCTTTACAAAGATTTACCAGATACGCCAGAGGTCAACTCAAATAGTTTATCTGGTTATCTCGCAACAAAAATTTTCAAAGCCCTGTCAACCATGTTCAAAGGCGCACATGATATTCAGTATTGGCTTGGGGATTGTGCTACACGTGTATCGAGAAGTATTACTCCTGAGCAGGTAGACCGTATCTTGTTAGACTTTGGCGACGAAAAACCCAAGAGATCCTTAAGAGGGTCCAAAAAAGTTACATTGGATGATTTATGTCAATTCAAAACTAGCGTGGTGTGGACCAGCCCGTTGAACATGCCAGTAGTCCAACCTTATCGAAAATCCAAAGCTCGTATTGTTTCAACGAACCTCCAACGCATCAGCTTAGTAGAGCCACATAGGTCAGAACCTACAAACTGCCGTAAACAACTCCAGGCTTTTCCTCCTAACTTTATTCATTCTCTCGATGCGACACACATGCTTCTATCAGCATCAATGAGCAACAAGGCCAAACTTTCCTTCGCTGCCGTGCATGATTCATTCTGGACACATGCATCCGATGTTGATAAAATGAACACAATCCTGAGAGATGCATTCATAGAAATGCATGGTGATGATATAATTGGACGTCTGTCAGAAGAGTTGAATACTCGCTATAGGGGATTCATGCAGCTTGCATACATCAAAAATGGAACAAAACCGTGGGCGAAAATCACCGAGTTTCGCAAAACTCAACCAGTTGGTGAAAGAAATAAAGGCCGCGATCTGTTAGTAGAGTTACAAAGGTTGCGTCTTCTTCGATCAGACAATCCTGAGGATGTAGAGAAGGGGAAAAACATGATTACCGCTGGCAGTATATATGAAGAGTTGGCCGTGGAAGGCGATCTCGAGGTTGAAGCTCTACCCATGGGATTGGGGGATATCTCTAAACCGAGGTCAAAGAAAGAGGCTAGCGATGGGGATTCGGGAATGGCGGATGAATCAGATGAAATTACAGAGGAGGACGAAGCGAACGAAGATGAGAATGGAGAGGATGAAGAGTGTGAAGAGGATCGAGAGCAGCAAGAGGCCGTTGTTAAAAGGAGGGTGGGTCGGTTTGAAAAAGCTTTTATGCCGAGAGACACCACAGCGTGGCGTAATAGTACAACTTACGCCTGGATCCCGTTGAAATTTGGAGCGGTCCCTCAAAAGGTAAAATTTACTTGCACCTCTTGATATCTTGATGCCAGCTGAAGACTAATGGTGATACAGGGAGCCTTTGATGTTACACGACTCGGCGAGAGCAAGTACTTCTTTTCGTAAGCCTCGTAAATCCAATGAGCTATGAATTGGTATGATTATTTTGGTTGAGTGGCTCAATGGTCACGGAAGGAGTTGGGAGAACTGAGAAAATTGGCAACTTAGGTTGTCTTTGTCCTTTCGATGACAGGATAAATAGCAACAAGTTGAGATTAAAATCGCTGTGTGCTAACACAAAACTTGGATGGGGCATAGAACGGGTTTGCATAGCGAAGGCGTTATAGAGCAACAAGATGCTTCCAAGGTCATCTATCGCCATGAGGATGTACGAGTAATGTAAGAAATATGACCAATCCCTCTTAATCTGAAAGGATTGTATAGGTAGAACTCAAAAAATATGATATCCCAAATGAGCAATTAAGTGCGAACCTCTCATAAACAGTAAATGAGCACTATATTGAACCCGTATATCCGTATACAAGTGCTTATGCATGACATGACAAACATTATGAGAGCCTCAATAACCAGCTCCAGGTCTTAGAATGTCATTCCTACACTGATCTTGGTTACAATACCCCAGCTGTAATGTATATTGTCTAACGGCACAGACAAGTGAATACGAGTTGTACATTATTCGCGTCAGCAATATCCCGCCATTGACCTCATACTGTATAATAGTGGGCACGTGAAGACACGCCAGTACTCCCTCTAATGTAGCGTAGCAAAATCTATCATATTTCTTCGCTTATGAAGGATATTACCATGAGCAAACCAATAATCAAAAAAAGAAACAAAAAAGAGAAATGAAGAACGCCTAACTATACTGTCTGTACTGTACCTGCAATGGAAAAAAATATGCCTCTTGAATAGATGGACCATGGATGTATGTCAATAAAATATAGGCATATAGGGTATGGTCCGCATGGTACATTCCACGAACAGGGCGTGATCGATGATTAATGAAAGAAGGGAGTGAATTAAAAGTACGGGGTACAGTAGCTCAAAATGTATATAAGAAGAGACTAATCCCCCTCAAATTTTAATCTTTAACCTCTCCATCCGTCCAGAGACTTTTGAATTACTTTCATACTCATCATACGAAGATCGATTCCTATAGGAAACCTTTAGGAAATTTACTTTTTGGTTCTTTAATTTTAAAATCTTTAAATCAATCATCATGATGCATGTTCAAGCGCTTGCAGTTCTTCTGCTCTCTGTGGTGTATGTATCCATCCGATCTTTGAAATTCACGTCCTTCGTTGACGTAGTTCCACCCCCTTCTTGCCGCTGCAACTTGCTGATCTTGGATTCATATGTTATAGTCAGAGCGTCTACGCTATGCCAGAAGCACTTCGACCGGTTGTTCGTCGATCGTGAGTTTTTTTACTCTACACCGACTCTCCTTTCATGAAATCCTGTTCTTTACGGCATGATGGCATGATGAACATCCCTTTTATGGATGAATGTTGAACTAAACTAATGATCTGCATCTTGTCTAGAACTTGTGCTCCCAGTTTGGTCGGCTCCGCTTATGTAACCCATTCTTGCTATACGCAGACTGTAACTACGGTTCAAAAGGATTTTCGTGAGTCGATCTTAATTACTTGTTCCTCAGTGTGGAGATATTGTATGAATGAATAGAGGCTAATAACCCACAAAGCATGCTCAGGAACATCAACTTTTAATGCCGCAACTTGTGGTCCTATTCCTGAATGTATTGTCTTGGCTCAAACCACCATTTCCGTACCTCCTACAGACTCCTGCTGCCCTACTACAGCTACTGTAACAGTAGGCGGAGCATGCGCTAGCTGTCAAAAAGGATGCGCAACCAGATATGAGGCTGTTACGGTGACAACCATACCTGCTGCAAAGAGAAGCGCCCCCTTTGGTCATTCCGCTGCCATTGCTACTGCATCGCCATCTACATTAGCCACTGCATCATCTACAACATTACAGTGTCCCCACACACTCCAGACCTTCGGAGCACTCACCAACGGCCCCACCAAAACCGAATATTCTAGTACCGCGACCTCAACAAGCAGCGTAGATTGCGGAGGCTGTTCTACTCTGATTGTTAGGGATATCGGTGGATTAGGTCCAGTTGTTTTCTTCAACGCAACTGTTACCGAACCAATTACAACGACTACTGCGTATGCTTGCGCTACTTCTTCCACATAGATTGTTTAATTTGAGGATTCGGTTGGATTTTTTGGAGTGACGGCATAGCATGGAAATGCAGGTGTAAAGTGGGGAAAGGGGATAAGCTTATGCATTTGTAGGGGTGGCACGTTGTATGGAGAGCCCCCGACCCCAACATTGAAATACTTTAGACGATGAGGAGAGCCTCAGCCTCCACATGCATAAAATCTATCATATACTTCCGTACCAAGTACCAACCTCTGCTTCCATTGCAAGGATTTTTTTGTGGGATGTTATTATCGAAACACCAATCTTGACAAACACGTCGTATAAACCTTCAACATATTGAGTTAAGTGCCTTGTGACTTAGTAGAATAACGAGAGGTGATAAGATTAAAGTTGCAGGACTCTTGTGTTAAAATGCCACCTCGTCAGGCATTGGCTATTTTTATTAAGATCTGCAACCTTTCTTTTTCCGCGGTAAGATTGTGATCCTGCGTTGAATTGGTAGGAATCTAGGATTATCAACCCAACGGTTCGAACTACCATTTTCCCCAGGAACAGATTGGTGGGTTAGGATTAGATAAAACAAGCTTTACTTAAACATGCTGGTAATATTTCTTAGTCAAATGAGACAGAGCTGAGAGCCTGAGAATGATGAGATGAGATGAGATGAGATGCCACGAAGCTTATAAGGGTTAAAGTTTAGTTGAGGATAATCTTATTTCTATGCTCAGCTCAGCCCTCGGATGGTCAAAGCCGTACCAGTAAGGTCGACTGATGAAATTAATTGACATAATCGCTGGAATTCTATTTCCTCGTAATTGGAGCGTGAGACCGAGCAATTAGTTCGCGGTGAGATTAATGAATGAATCGAATCCATTGAAAACCTCATCTTACATTCCCACCAGTTGCTTGCTAGTTGCTGGTTGGATTTAAACTAACCCGCGGCCGACCGTAAAATATTGAAAGCTTACCCAGCCCGCATAAGATTGAAGGAACTCGACAATGTACTCCGTCTCCCACTTGTCTAGCTTGTAGCTTCCGTCTGTAGAGATATTTCTACTAGTAGTCCAAGTCTTGTAAAATTCCCAAGGAGCAGGATACCAACCCGATTGATGCCAATCAATAATCGCAGTGACTCTAGGTGCTCCGTTTTCGTCCCAATCCATCATTATGTTGCTTCGGTGGAGATCTGCATGAGTGAAGACTATGGGAACATCGTCTAGAAGCCCACGGCGCCAACCCTCAGTCCTATCTATGACATTGCACAATGCCTTGTCTGGACTTGAAAACCAATCATTGAAAGAAGGAACATCTGGAAATGGCCCTGATTGCAAATCTCGGAACAAAACTTCTTGTAAAGGTTCCCTATTTATGCTACCTATATACTAAAGTGAGCATATTTCTTGTTCAACAATCCGGTAAAAAGTACCTATGAATTGATCAGAAGGGTTTTGGCGCAACCGCCGGAGATCCTCGAGCATGCGACGCAGTTGAACACAAATCTCATATCTTTCCTCAACTTCCATTTGTGGCCATGATTGCTCAAGGGTGCTTCCATCAATCAATTGCATGTATAGAAAAGTTTCTCCACCATCTTGACACCATCCGTAGATTTCGGGGACAGGGACACTTGGTAGAAGTCGTCGAAGGGCCCACATACATTGGCCTTCAGCAATAGTAATCGACCGGCCATATTTGACGATGAGCTGCAAGGAGGGAAATTTAACGGGGTCTCGTCTGCGTTTTCCAGGGTTTAACTCATGTGCTAAGCGGACTTCCGCTGGGCTTGGTAAACTCTTATTACCTTTAGTGAAGAACTTTGATTCGGGGAAAGTCATATTGCTTTCGGGTGGGAGCATCGAAGGTGTCAGAATGGAGCCGAGGGAACCGTTATTGACCGCCATTGATGGCTGACTACTCATGTAAATGGTTTTGATGACGCCACTTCCTTGTCAAGATTTGTGGAGACAACTGTGATGGCGCAGGAGCTCACTTTTCAATGGGTTGAGATCTAGCACAATTTGGTTCTATGAGCGCAAGTCCAAAATTCGAGGGTTGCAACTTGTTGGTGAAAAAGTTCATTGCTGCGACCCCACACTTAGAATGGCAGGGGACACCCCACGTTCAGAACATCGCGGTTTTTAAGTAGTATTCTTTCCCTATGGTATTCGAATGTAAAACCCATAATTCGTCCCAGAGTCCCTACAAGATATTGATCGATTCGTGGGGTTGCAAGAAGCCTTCTCCTAACCTGACGTTATCGCCTTTTGACTTTCGTTTCTTTCCACCAATTCGCCAACACCTAAGCCTCTACCAACCTTAACCTTAACCTTCTTTCTATCCGCTTCGTTCTTCGCTTTCTCTTCGTCTCCATTTTTACCCATACTTCCAACCGCCTCACCCTCATCGTCTGGCTCCATTTCATCCATGATTTGCTCCCTCACAAGACCCAGATCCAACCTCATAGCGTAAGCATTTTCGCCATCTGCATAATATTTGGCTTCAACTTTCTCTGTTTCGAACCCAAGTGTATCGCGGTAAAGGCGCAGAGCCGCTTGGTTTGAGATACGAACGTGCAGTGAAAGATATTGAGCGGAGAAGGTTTCGACCATTGCTTTTTCTGTTTCGGGGACCATTAGCATAAAATTCTACAATCTTCTGGCCCCATCTCAATTGACTGGAATCGGAGAACGATAGCGGGATATTAAGCAGATCGAAAACTTACGACTCTGTTTCATCAGCTTCTCTGCTATGCCTAGCCGTCTATGTGTGCGCATTACACTCAAACTTGTAATGTGTCCATGTTGTACTCCATCGGCCGGATCCTCCTCCATTTTCGCAAGCACATAACCAACGATTCGTGGGTAATCGTAAGGGGTTTTTGGAGGACGGGAGACATCGACGGCAACGTACGAGAGCTGAGGCCAGTTGAGGGCATGGTACAGATAGTATTTCATAAAATAACTAGAGATGTGTTAGCCTATAGACTCATGTAGGTGGAAACAGCTGAGGATAGCGAACTTTTCGGGGAGATTGGTTATGTTTGCATGTTGGACATGAGGAATGTCGGAAGGGCGAAGAAGTCGAATATCCATGGCTAAATATGAAATAGAGATTGGTAAATATCCTTGTATGTACGGTATTTCTCTATGACCTCAGTTGATCATATTCTATGAACTGCGTGTGTGTGAGTTGGTGCGATTTAGATATAAAATAATTGAGTGTTCTAAGTACTACAAACTAGTATCGAAGCTTAGGTGGGGTACCCAACCTAGAGTATTGTACAGGGTACAATTCTACAGTATCCGGAAGTAGAGTAAAACAATTATTAGTTAATAAATTAAACACATATATAATTGAAAGATTTTTAATAAAATCGTCAATTATTTCTCAAATTCTATTTAAATTATCGCATTACTACAGTCTATCTCTCCCCGAGTTCATGGTCCCTCCCCCGCATCTGGAAACGTATATACTGATCGGCGGTCGCTGGATATAAGGTTACAAAGGCATCTCGATTCTTAACTTTCTTGTTACATTATTTCTGCTCAATTTGTTCAACAGATGAACAGTATATCTTAAAGCAGAAAATGATGTTCACACTGATCTCAGAAGGCGAGTACAAAGTTAGGATATACTTTCCCACAGATCATCTGATCTAACCCAAACACCAGAGAAAACAATGGCTATGTGAAATACGCGCTGAATGACCTCTCTGTATACAGCGCGGATCTCAGCCTAGATCTCTTCTAAGCCCTCTCATGTATCTGTTCTCGGGGCACTACGCACAGCAATTTTGACCGAGTGCAGGTTTCTGTTTCCAGGAATAATAATGTATCTTCATAGTGCTGCCTTAAACTTTCTACTCGCCATATTCCGTTCAACGCTTAGAAGCATTCCAACCTGTTGGCTTAAAGCCACAATCTCCCCATCCATATCCCTTATAAGTGTATCAATATCGAACCTCCCATCCTTAATCTGCTTCGTCATCACTCTGACAGTCAGCCACTCAACACCTTGCTCTGGAAGCGCCATTTTCACTTCCAAATTAATTACAAGAGTCGGGGACCATAAGTTTGCACGTTCCTCTAATCTGCCCTGTCCCTTAGCTCCCGAGCTGGTCTGCTTTTGCTGTGCTTCTATAAGTACACGGATCTCTGGCGCTGCGAGAAACATGTGGAGGTTGTGTGGGAAAGCGTCTGCGACGTAGGCTAGCGCACTCTGTGTAATACGCTCCCCGTTCGACAAGCGAATCCACATATCCATCGTTCCTGGTACCTGTGGGTTTCCGCGCTGCGTATAAAAGTGCCATCTGAGTAAGCTTAAGGCTCTAGGTAGATCAGGCAATTTTGAGAGTTCCCAGTTGCGATCTAAGTCTTGAGTCTTAAGTAACTTGAAGTCCGGGGTTGGAGGTAGAGCCGCTATCGGAGAAACTTCATATGCTGTTGGTATAGTGATGCCCGTGGAGGTTTTGAGGTTTGGATGGCTTGTATATGCAAGTATGATGCGACGCGAAACCGAAGGTGTAATCCATGGCGCCTGAGTTAGAAGGCCATCTTGCCAGAGAGTGAGATGGAGAGTAGACACTTGTCTTCCTAACTTGACATCTTCGATCGCAACAATAGCCGGCCCGGCAGCTGTTCGGCTAGGAAATTCAAAATGCGTGGTAAGCGTGTCAGGCTGGTCTCGCGAGGCGAGACGGGAGCTCGCCGCCGCGAGCATACACGAGGCTACGTAGCCACCATTGGGGACTGCAGTGTTTTCAGTCAGTGAGCTGAACCAAAAAAAGACACGAGTTGGAGTTAAAGTCGGTGCTAAATGATTTGAATACAGAAGTGATGGAAGCAATTGAACTTGATGAAACTCTGGCCCTCTCCATACTTGAAGCATCGCAAAATGACTCGTCGAGAACGACTCTGTATATATGTGAATCCAATTTCACAGCCTTAATAGCATTGGTAAAGAGGATATCCATTTCACACCCTGGTCTCATGGCTAGTTTTTGTGTTTGTGAGTAGCATATGAATTCAAATAAGCCATAAGGTTACAGATTGCCAACCTCCTATGGTAGTAAACAATTATACTACTGTACAGTGAGCGGCATAAGCGATGTACGCGGCGAAGCGGCGCATTCCTGAGACATATCATTATGAATTGATTACCTTTATTATTCCATTTGAGTCATTTGCATTCGCCAAAGTACCATATCTCAACGATAAAGCATCTTGCGATTAAGATCTTACCTTTCGTTGGGACTTGGATAGTAAAACAGCGACGAAACGCGCTGAAGGCAGCAGATCAACGGTCGTATGCTATGAGAAGATAAGGCTATATAGGTATGTAAAATCCGACGTTTCTATTTATAATCAATTTATATTAATATTTTCACTATTGAATCAATTGGTGCGCTTATATAAAAAAACTAAATAAATAAAACCCCGGAATAAATGTATTCTTTGATGCCCGCTTTTGGTCTACCCCCACCTACTCCTCTTAACCCCACCACACATGTCATCGTTTCGACGTTTTGGAAGGAGAGACGTAGCGGGGTGAATTCGATGCATTACCACCCCCTAGTTAATAGCACCGGCACGATCAATATACACTAGAACTACATAGTAACACGTATATATAAGAAACTCCCAATAATCACTCTCCTCCTCCTTGTGCTTTAAGAATTTACTATTGAGATTTACAATTTTAGAAAGCAATAACTACTAAACACAATGGATTCTACACCAACTGAAAATACGAGAACTGTCTCAACAAACTTGGGAGGAACAAAAGGTTATAGACCATTGGAGGGAAAACTAGCTATCGTCACTGGAGCTTCTAGAGGTGAGTGTTGTACAATGCACATTTCCCTGTGCGTCACATGTTAAGAAGTATATCAAATCTAAATAAAGACTTAAATAGGAATTGGGGCAGCCATAGCAGAAAATCTTGCATCTAAAGGTGCAAATATCGTTCTGAATTATACGTCGGATTCCTCGTCCTCTATTACAACTGAGCTCTCCAAGTCTCTCCAAGATACACATGGAATCTCAACCTTGGTTGTTCAAGCAGATGTATCTGAGAAAGCGGGTGCGGACCACATTATCAATACAACCAAAAATCACTTTTCGCATCCCAAAACCGGAAAATTCCAAATCGATATTCTGGTCAACAATGCTGGGGTCTCTGTCAATAATGTGATTCAGGATATCACGGTTAGTGATTTTGAATGGCAATATAAGGTCAATGTTTTGGGTCCTCTTTTGGTGTTGCAAGCTGCTCTTGAGTACCTACCGTATGATAGAACCGGACGTATTATCAACCTAGGATCTGTATCTGCCTCAGAAGGATTCATAGCCCAAACTATTTATGGTGGTACGAAAGCCGCTGTAGATGCTATGACGCGAACTTGGGCGAGAGAACTTAATAATCGCGCGACGGTAAATTCGATCAATCCGGGCCCTGTTAAGACAGATATGTGGGCTGGAACAACGGCAGGATTCAAGAAGAATTTGAAACCCTTCATAATGTCAACGCCCGGAAGCGAGATTAGGCCGGATATCGATGATCAAGATTTAGTAGATGATGCGGATAATGCAGGGGGGAGACCGGCGTATACATCTGAGATTGCAGGAATTGTAGGCATGTTGTGTACGAATGATGCCGTTTGGTGTACTGGCCAGGTGGTGTGTGCTAATGGAGGAATGGTCCTTCGATAGAGAGCTGGATACTTTTGGTAGCGATTGATTTTGGAGCATATATTGAAGCTATTTAAAGCCATGGATAGCTTACTTCAAAGCATCAACGAACATCAATATTTCAGACTTCTTGATCAAAGATTCTCAAATCTAGATGCGCATAATCTTTGGCCAACTGACACATCCGAATTTGATTTCTATTGTAGTTGATATATGCCAGGCTGGTCGAACAATCAGTAAATCCCTGGTCGTGTGTGTAATATTCGTTAAAAGCAGGGGTGGTATCACAGAAATGAAGCTACAGTATGGATAGTCAAGAGAATGTGAAATACAATTTCATCTTTGCACCAAACACGGAACCAAGCTCCTCAAAATTTGTTCATTTGTATATCCAGGTCATATATTAAGTACATAATAAGATACAGAACATAAAGCAAAAAGGAGAGACTGAAGTACAAAGAAGTGGAGTCAATGTACTAAGAAGCCCGCATTAGATCCTCCTCAATATGTACTAATACTAATAACAGATATATCGAACAGGGGTGTCATAAAATCATTACAGGAACCAGATTGTCCGCCCATATGCTTGCTATGATAATCATAAACATAAAAATACTTTTCGGCAAAACACAAATCAATCCTCGTTATTTCGTACAATCACGATCTATGCAAGACCTTTTTCCCCAGAGAAAAGAAACTCTTCAGGGTACCTTTGGGTTTCTCCGCCGGATACCGGTTTTCGTATCCGTCCATTCCATTCCCATCATCCGGTCTCTCAGGAACGGCATTACGAGAAACACGCGTTCTCTTGGTCTCTGGCCGAGTGTTCCGGGAACTATGATGAGGTCTTGTTGAGCGTCTATCCGGTTTGGGTAGCCTTGGACTAGATGGAGGCTCTTCCTCGGGAAGCATCTCTTGCTCAGGAGCTGGTTCGGATGCTTTATCACTTTTTTCTTCGACCTCCCTCTTTCGTCTTCGCTCCTCGCGACGTTGTCGTCGTTCATCATCCTCTTTCTCTCTTTGAAGTCTGGACTCCTCTGCCAATTCTTCTTCAGCCCGCTTTCTTTGCTTTTCCGATTCCCTGCGAGCACGTCGCGCCTCTTTTTCTTCCTCATTTCTGTACTTCTCCCTGGTAGATTCTCGGCGTGTGGGTTCTTTTCTGGATGATCTGTGAGAGTCCTTGTGAGATGAAGAATGTGAATTATGTGAGTAAGTGTTCGATGAAGATTTTCTTTCAGAGTTTGAGCGACCTAAGGAGGGGCCTTTGGCTCGTTCCGGTTTAAGATCAAACTGAGGCTCTCCTGCCTCATTGGGAGATGCTGGGTTCTCTTTCTCGAAAGAATATCGTCTCGTTCTATCAGCGGTAATAACCCTCTCCTTGACATGTGGTTCGGCATTGACCATAAATGGGCTTGTAACTTCGCTTTGTCGAGCTTTGCCATCCGAAGATTGCGGCGGTTTCATCTGATCACTTTCATCGGATACGATGTTGCGTGGTCTGTTCTTCCCTTTGCGAGAGCCTAATAATCTCGATAGACCCCGAAGCTTGATTCCTTCATAAGGCTTTTCTTCCTGTTCTTGCAAAGACTCTCTTTCCCTCTCTACTCTCTCCCTCTCTTCTCTTTCTCTCTCCTCCCTTTCCCTCCCCTCTCTTTCCTTCTCTTTGAACGCCTCCTCTGCCTCCTCTGCCGCCTTTCTTTTCGCTGCACGTTCCAGCTTGCGCCGTTCATGCGCTTCCAACTTTTCTCGCTCTTCAGCCTTTCTCATTGCACGACGCTCCTCCTTTTGTCTCCGCGCTTCCTCCTCGGCCTCTCTTTCTACGCGACGCTCTTCCCTACGCCTTTCGCGTGCGTCTTGTTCCTCTGGTGCCCGGTCTTTGCGAGAGCGACGACGTCTTTCACGCTCGTCGCTGACAGCACTTACACCACTATCGCGACGGTGAGAGGAAGATCTTGGAGGGGATGTCTCGCGGGGTTCTTCCCGATTGTCCCTCTCACTCTTATCGCTATCTCTATGATAGCTGGTCTTACGGCGATGTGAGTTCTGTCTACTAGGACCCTCCGCACTAGTGTAGCTTTTGTGGCCGTGAGAGTGTCTGCGGCGGCGTGGTTCTTCTATTCTTCTCGAACTCTGATAATCGTCGTATCGCTTCGACTCATTGTGACTGAATGAATGATTCCTCGATCTTCTGTGTCTACTTTCATCAGATCGAAAACCATTCTCAGCCGAAGTCTTCTCTGGACTTCCGTCGATTTTTGGATCATCGTTGTATCGCTTCGACTCGTTGTGACTTAGAGGTTCTTCAGGTCTTCTGGAGCTTTGATAATCGTCGTATCGCCTCGGATCAGTGTGACTGATTGTATGATTTCTCGACCTTCTGTGTCTACGTTCATCAGATCTCAGATCATTTTCAGCCAAAGTCTTCTCTCGACTTTCTTCAATCCGAGTAGGCTCTTCCATGGATTGTTCAGCGGGAATGGGTGACTGGTAGTTCTCCTTGGCCGCTGTCTCCTTAGCAACCGATTCCTTGACGTTCAGCTCCTTAATTACTTTTCCTCCTGCAATCCCAGCCAAGGCAACTGCTGCAAGCTCATCGCTGGACGAAAGTTCTCTCACAACTGGTTCATTATCTTGCATAAGTTCCTTGTCTTCTTGCAAAGTCATTGGGGTCGGTTCATTCGTGAGTTGCTCTGGCACTGTTTCAATTTCGTGTTGGCTAGGTAGTTCTGGCGCAGCTGGAGCTTCTGGCAGTACTTCTGTAAAGGTATCTGGGGCATCGAGAGCATCCGGAGATAAACCAGCATCTACATACGCGTTAAGGTCTTCGTTGTCGTTATTTGGGATTTGGGATTCTGCCACGTCATCCTGGTTTGATGCTTCTTCAAGTACCGGCACGGCTGGATCCTCCGCTGGCAAAGTCTCCGCAGCGACAGGCTCATGATCCTTCTCTGTGATGTCCACTTCTTGCTCCTGCACAACTGGCCCCTCCAAATCGATTGTTGGCTCATCAAGGGCATCAGTGCTGGCATCTCCAGAAGCCAATTCTTCGTTTCCTACGTTGGTATCATCATTGTCAACAACGATTTGCTCATCTTGGATATGTGCCACCGATTCCTCATCGACAATCTCTTCGGGGCTCCCGTGAGCGTCTGTTGTATCTTCGATTGGGAGAGCAGCCTCTATACCTTGATTTTCAGTTATATCTTCCTCCAGTGGTTCGCTCCAATGGTCCGTCGCTGGATCATGTCCTATAGCTGAGCCTTCACTCTTGCGATACGAGAAATAATCTTCGCTTTCAGTGCTATTCTCTGGTTCTCTGAACTCCATGTCCCCTGTCGTTGCTTCGGTCGTGGAAGGCTCTTGAACTTCGGTTTCAAAGCCTGCATCCATCGCAGGTTCTTCTAGAGCAGGAGTGTGGGTTGGTGTTTCGGTTTCAAGGTTTTGACCCGTCGCAGATTCGTCTAGAGCAGGAGTGTCGGTTGGCATTTCGGTTTCAAGGTTTTCACCTATCGCAGGTTCTTCTAAAATTGGAGCGTTGCTTGAACTTTCGACAGTATTGGGTGCTGATAAATCCATATTAGTGTCAATTACTGATCAACTAGTAGAAAGTACAGAATGAGGTTAAAAAGCTTACACGCAGGTCTTTCTTCCACAATATCGTCTTCTTGGCTTTCCTGTGATATGACTTCTGTATGACTATCGATTTCCTCTTCTGCAGCTGTATCGTCATTGGTTCCAGAATCTTCTTCTATTATTTGTCAGCGATGGTCAAGGAAAAATTAGAATCCTTTTTTATCTACCGGGAGTCATAATCTCTTCTACGGTCTCAACAACCTCAATCTTCTGAGTTGATTCAGCATCATCTATTGGTATAGGCATAGACTCTATTTCTGGGTGTACTTGGCGTCAGCATTTGTAATGGAGGAAAGGTAGAATTAACATCTTTATCTCTGATGTTTCGAGCCAGTGTAGAATGTAGACCCAGCACGAGAATGTTTGTAAACCTCCAAGGTTGTTGCACTTACCGACTGATGGCTCTGCCGCAATATTTTCAGTCTCCACCTCGTTTTCTTGGACAGGGCTGTCGTTTCCTTGTGAGTCCTCCAAGGGTACGGCTTGGGCTTCTGCTGTGGAGAGTGGATGTTAGCTTATCCAAAACGGAGAGAGAAAAGTGTACTGTTTATCTATGGCCAGGCAAAAACGACAGAGTTTGCACTTGAAGCCTTTATAGGGCGTGGATTTTTGTTCTTGCGCCTTCCGATTACTCGCACTTGGGACCTTTATAATGTATGTTATATCTGAACAATCAAGTTCTTTGGGCGGGATTGCTACTCTGGCATATGAAAGGCTGCTTCGGGAAAGGAAAATAAAGAAATAGAAAATAGGAACTCTTACCAACAGACTCAGCAGGGCTTTCTGTTTGAACAGCCTCATCCACAAGTTGGGTTTCGTTGATTGGCTGTTCCGGGCTGCCAATTAGAGTAGATAGTACTTCTGTTTCTTCTATTTCCCACATCAGCATGTTGTTTTCTCGTATCGGAAGTTTGATGGGCGTACCGGTGTTGTTGTCTTCAGCAGATTCGCTTTTGACAATAGGCTCTGGAGCTTCTTTTGATACATCAGCGAGTTCGACTTCTTCTGGGATAGTTGATTCCTCGGTGGTTGGGTCAGTAACGGGTGTATCTTGGATTTGGATCGTCTCGGAATCTGTGTCAAACATTAGTTCCATGTAGGTTCAAAGCACTTTAAAAACGCCATGTATAACTCGATTCGTTTAGAAAGGGGTATTTACCAGCTGGCGTGTCATGAGCAGCATCAACCGATGCTTCGATAGCAGCTGTTTCGATATCTGGTTCTGCATTGGTATCGTCTTTTTCCAAACTAGGCTCTACTCCGATGGCATGTGTTTCCTCGACGTTCTGCTCATTCTGGTCAAGACCTTCCGCATCTGGGGCGAGCGAGCTATCGTCAGCTACTGGTTCGTCAGTTGATGGTATGGTCTCTGTGTTTTCATCTTCGACATCTTCGACCCTGGGCTCCGAGGGTTCTGCTGCGACTAGACCTTCATTTTCAGGAATTACTTCGTCCTCGACTATGGCTGGTGTATCTTCTGTCGTTGAAGGCACGTCTTCAAGAATCTCTTCACTCTCGGTAGTGGCTAGGATATCTTCTGTCGTTGAAGGCACGTCTTCAGGAATCTCTTCACTCTCGGTAGTGGCTGGGACATCTTCCGGTATATGATCGGTTGGTTGTTCGACATTTTCGTGATCTTGGGTGGTGGGCACCTCGTCGAGGCGCGCAGGATTATCATAGGCTCCCTCTTCCTCAATTATATCATCATGCGTATTTTCGATGTTAGTTTCGACTGTTCTGGAGTTTAGTGATGGTTCAATGATCCCGGTCTCGAATCTGGCAATAAGGGATTTGATCCTACGTTTTATTGGCACTGTTTCAATAGGCTTGGCTCCAGAATCTGCAATCTCTGCTGTTGGAAGTCCAGTGACATCTTGGGGAGGAGGACTCTCAATAGGGATCTGTTCGAGTTCTATTACTTCTTCTCCATCTTCGGTTGGCTTCAACTCCCCAGCTTCATCGGGCTGCTCCTCTTCCCCATTTGTTTCTGCAGAAATATCATGATTGTTAAGTATTGTTTCTTCGGGAACTACAACTTCTATGTATGAATTAGTATATTTCGTGACGTGGCTCTCTGTAAGGTTGGAGTGGATATAAAAGGATTGGTCAGGAAGACACATACCAGCTGATTCGTCCTCAACTTTGGTTTCTCCATTCTCTCCATCAACGACAGGTTCTAAAAACAAAGTTAGCATTAGATCAGAATATAATATATGGCATTTCATGGCAAATATTCATCTGATGCCATCAAACAGTGGACGGCCACTTACCAACATGAGGTTCCTTGTCCTCCTCGATCACATCAGTCAAATTAGCTTCTGTGACTTCTTGAGTATTTTCTGACCCCTCAACTGCGTCTTGGTCGACCGCATTTGTATCTCCGGGCACAGCGGTTTCAGAGCCATCAAGTTCTTCTACAATTTGAGAGTCATCTTCTGGATTCTGAGTCGATTCGATATCATCAGTATGCTCAAGCTCTTCGGAATTAGTTTCATTGGGTAAAGTAGTCGATTCAGTCTCTTCGACATTGGCCGGGTTGTCAGCATTGACAGGTTCTTCGATCGTTGGAGATTCCTCGATTTTGTCAGATCCTTCTGGAACATAGGCTGAGTCAACGACACCAACATCCTGGGATTCCTCAGAAGTAACTTCGTCGATTTCGGTGGCCAATACAGATTCTTCTTGCTCGTGGGCCGATTTAATGTCATCAACATTTTCAGTTCCTTCGCAATCAGCTGCGGCTGGGGCGGTAGTTTCTGTAGCTTCATCTGACTTATCATTTTCGTCAACGATCGCTTCCTCCGAGACAAAAGTTGTATGAGCCTCTTCAACATTGTCAGACTCTTCTGTCTCCTGAGTTGGATCGATGTTTTCCGGATCTGGGGTAGCTGCTTGGTTATCTTCGGTAATTTCCACGCCGGAGTCTTGAATGGCCGGTTCTGAACCTTCTTCGACTATCGGCACATTTCCGGACTCTTCAGGATCTGCCTTTATATCATCTCCATCAATGGAAGTCGAGCTCGGGTCTGAAATAGGGTCATCTTCGGTGGGAAGTTCTGCTATGGCTGCATTAGAGTTGGCGGTAGTCTCAACCCCAGGGACTGATATCTCGATATTTGGTAAACTTTCAGCTTCATCTATGCACCCATCCTGAGGCACTGGGTCTTCTTCCTTGTCGTCTTGTAGTTCTGAAGACAGCCCTTCTTCCTCGGTCGAGACTGCTTCCTCGGTTGAGACTGCTTCTTCAGGTGGAGATGAAATTACATCGTTCTGTGCGCTTTCTACAGGGTCGTCATCGGCTGAGGGATCCTTGATGTCTTGTTCGATAGTATTAGCTGTCACCTCAGTTAAACTGTCACCTTGGTTCTCCTCAGTCTCCGGGGTAGGAGTATTCTCCGTCTCAGCAGATTCTTTCTCCTGTTCTGCCACGGCGGTATCTTCGCCTCCTGACATAGTGATGCCGGCATCCGAAGTCACATTGCCATCTAAAGCAGCTGGAACTTGAGCTTCGTCAGTAGCGATAGAGCTATCCTGATTGATAGCGCCATTTGGAACATCCATTTCCGTATCATTTGTCGACGGTTCATCATCAGCATTGGAAGGGGATGACTCTTCATTGAGAACTTCTGGTTCCTGAATGGGAGGTTCGATTTGAGATTCTTCGGATATGGGAGCAGGTTCTTGTACAGGGACCTCATCATCTATCCCTTTGTCGGAGGGCTCTGCTGGTGCGGTTTGTGATGTATTTTCATTTGGCGAGTCTTGACTGTCCTCAACTGCAATATCAGTTCCCTCGGGGTGGTTTGAGTCTGTGTCTTCGACAAATGTTGTTTCCTGCATCTCTTCAGACTTAATGTCACCCACCTTGACCTCTACCGGTGTATTTTGGTCATTTTCACTGGTAACCAGACCTCCTTCGTCTGGAATTTTTTCTTCTAGGCTATCTGCTGCAGGATCTTCTGCGCCTGCTTGCTCCTCGATAACAGCTTCTTGTTGTTCGGATGGTGCTAGCTCAGTCTCTCCCTCGAGTGTTGGTGGACTCTGCTCTATGGGCTCAAGTTCTCCGTCCCCAGGCTTTCCCTCAACTAATGGTATGGATTGTTCAGGTTCCAAAGGCTCACTTTCAGGGCCTGGTTCGACGTCAAGTGAAACCTCCTCGGTAATAGGCTTATTCTCTGCTTGTGCGCCAGGGGCGTCTTGCTCACAAGATCCATTGCTCGTTTCGACGTCCTGCTCGACCTTACGATTTGCATTCTCTGGTAAGTCTTCTTCCACCGTCTCCTCTTTTGATATGGATCCATTAATTGTGTTCGAGGGTGTGCTCTGCTCTGCAATGGAACCGTTGCCCTTCCTCTCCTTAGTCCTCCTGTCTCGCCTTTTCCTAGCCTTGGCTAAATCAATTTCATCTTGAGTGCTTGAAGGTGTCGCCGGCTCGAGATCGGTATCTTCGATAGCCATAGGTCTTTCGGTCCTGATATCTCCCGGAGATCTTCTACACTTCTTCCTCTTACTCCTAGGCGACCGCGGCTCTTCTAAATCATCCGCCAGAGATCCGGATACCGCAGGTGGGGCGTCTGGAACTTCAGGTGGAACAGAAGCATAACGGTGAGCTCGATCGCGGGTAGAAACATCCATTACTTCAATATCGACTGACTGGGGTTTGCCTTTTTTTATCTTCCTCTTCTTCTGTTTAGATTTAGACCATTCTTCAGAATCATCTGCTGGTGATCCATGAGTTTCATTTTCGATGATGCTTCTCTTCCTGTGGCTCTTCGTCTTTGCCGATAATTCTCTTGTACTCCTGCCATCGTCGTATGATTCTGCGTCGACCTTCGTGCCTTTACGTTTGCGGGGTGGATCAGGAACGGCAGGAAATCTATCAGCATACGAGTTATCATCTTCGACAGTGGCCTCTTTTTTCCTCTTCTTGTTTTTCTTGTCCTTTTTGCTTTTACTTTCTATGATAGAAAGCGTAGGTATCCGTTCATCCTCATGTTCTGATATTGATTCCAAATTAGCCTCTTCCTCGCTATCTTTGCATTGACTTGTCGTTGAAACGCTTCGAGCGCCAGCATCTCCCTCTTGATTGTCGGCATCCGATGTTGAACTTTTAGGTTGGTTTGAGGAATCTGAGACTTGATCATCCGCTTTGATTTCTTCGGTTGTCTGCTCGCCGGTCGTAGAAGGCTCTTCGGCAGTCTTGCTTTCAAGTACAATCCTCCTAAACATTCCTACATGTTTGATTCCTACCTCAAGCCATGTCCCCATCTTCTCGTCAACCTCGAATCCATTTCTAACCCATGTTTTCACTGCTGATTCTCTGGCATATAAGCCTATCAATCCTCTCCATTCGGGAATTTTCTCTTTCTCGTTCTCACTTAGCATATCTTTCGAAAAATTCGGATGCTCTTTCGCCCATCTAACAGCTTCTTGAATCAACGAATCAGCATATCCTTTCCCCCTATACTCTGGCAATACTGCCAACCTTCCTAATCTCAAATAAGGTTCGACCCCATCGTGTAAACTCGTTTCTCGATCGACCTGATACGCCGGCGGACTCTTGAAGAAGAACGTAGATGCATCTTCAACTTCTGCATCTTCTGGTGGGGCATTAAAGTTTGATTCTGGCAAAGGATGAAGATCGCCCGGATAAGGAAGTAACCTGAGTGTCCCTATAGGTATCGATTCGGACGATTCGGACAAATCGGGGGAATGAGAGGCGTAAATGACGAAATGAACAGATCGAGCTTCATCGGAATCGAGATGATGTGATAGAGATATAACACCTTGTTCTTGAACGAACACCTTTTCACGAACGTCACATGCGTCTAGGAAAATGCAAGGAATTTCAGAAGGCTGTTCGCGTGCGGAGATTTTGCGGTTATAATCTTGTAAATTGGAATGAGGGGGCACTTGAACAGAGATTTTAGGCTCTGGAATGATTGTAGTAGGTGTTGTCATGGCAAATTTGTACTCGTTATAATGTGACAATGGGGATACATAAAGGGGGCCTCGCTAATCAGGACATCAATGCACTTTATCAATATATGTTCCTTGCTTGAACAATTCGATCTTTTAAAATTGCGACTTGACTATCTTTTAATACTTTGGCCTGTAAGAAAAATGACTCAGCATACATGGAGTTTGATGCATCGATGTATGGATACCCGATAAGCATCCCGCAGAAAATTATCGACGAAACAGTAAATTGGAATCCAATTGATCTGGAGTTGGCCGAAAAAGTAGTGCAGAAATTTTTCCGCTGCTTTTTTTGGGTTACCCGGTTAGGTTTGAAGCTTGGTGGAGCTATGTGGCTGCAAAGAAGAGACCCAGAAGGGACCCCGCCTAATGACATTGTCCAATAATATAGCATGAAGAATAGGACAACACAATCTTTTTTTCTTCTTTTTTTTTCGGAACCGGGTAGGATTGTACTTGGAATAATGGGATTGATATGATGAACTGTTAAGTTTCTAATGGAGCGGAACTACCGGTTGGGCTCGAAAAGGAAAACAAAAATAAAATAAAAAGTTGGAATTGATGTATGAACTTTGATATGTGAGATTGAAATGGTTGGTTGAATTGTTGGATAGATAAATGGATGAATGGCTAAGGTTAGACTACAACCTCCATATCTTTTTAGGAGGGGTCAGCAGAAAGGAAGTGAGGCAAACGGAAATGACTGAAACAGGTTACAGCATGACTTAGAAGTACCTGTACTGCGGTAATTTGCATTTAAGTATGGTCGCCCCATTCAATATACGAAGTGTAAACTAGAATTGAGGATGAATGTGAAGAGATTCCGTCAGACCAGTTATAGTTGTCCATGTGTCATATGCAAGGCGGATGATCAAGGACCTGCAGCAGATGAACGAGGCAACTTGAATTGGTTGTTGGTCGATTTGAATCAAATTGTGTCACTATTATGACACTGGTTCGTTTATGAATTGTGAATATGAAATATAAATAATTTATTAGAAGTATCTCTATTATCTATTTAGCATTCATTTATCCAAGGAATTAATTAGATGGTTACAATATCATACCCAGACTCCAGTAGTATGCAAATGACCTGCATTCCCGTTCAAATGGTATCATTCAGAATTCGCCAATCCCACTATAAAGTCGTCGCAAAAAGGGAAACATCTCGTCGGAATATGGAATATGCAATCATGCCTCAATGAGATCTGGTACAGATGGCCCCACTCCCCTAAGCAATACTATGCGATTGCCACTGACCAAAACGTCCCCAACCTTCTCATTAAACTCCAATAGCCTTCCAGCTTCCACGTGAAAGATTCTAAGCTTCAACTTCTCATCCGTACCTTGATTGTTCACATTTTCCACCTGCAGACCTTTTGCAGCTGCATCTAAAACCCTACCCATGGCCCAATCTTTCGAGTAGTAAAATGCTCCGCTAGGGAATTTTGACGTCGTTGTCGCTGCTTCCGCATCCACATATACATATACCCGCTTTTCGGGAGGCAGTTTCGCGTCTCCTTTTGCCGTCTTTTTGAGTTGATTTACAGCCACAAGCCTAGCTGCAGCCGAAGAAGGTTTTGGTGCTGGCAGAACCCTTGTGGAAGCAACTTTTGCCTTTTGAGCAGCGCCCCAGGCTTTTAATCTGCCCAAGGCTATGTTTGCTTTTGCTTGTTGTTCGTTGAAAATGCCAACCCTAGCGCCGATTGGAATGAGGTTTTGGCAATCGTGATCTTCGCGCAGCCGATGTTTTAAACAATAGTCTCGATTACACGTAGAACAATGCACCGATGTCGAGAGACTCGTACCGATAGTTGTTTTACATGCTGGGGATGCGCAGGGCTTTTCAACATCTTTCATCATCTTCCCTTCACCTAAAGATTGTTTTGATTGATTTGCGAGTCGTCGCCGAGCTGCCCATTCTCCAGGACGTGAACAATGATGACCAGTTTCTGTTCGATGATCGAGACAAAATGTACCACGACATGATTCGCAGCGAAATGGTAGGAAATCGAGTTGGTTACAATATTCGTATTGGCAATGAACACCTATTAATGTTGGGTCTTTCTCATCCATAGTACTGAAGGATTCGCTTTCAGGGCGTTCGGAACTTGATGAAGATGCCATGACGGGCAAAAGTCGAGTAGTTAAATACTATTTCGTAAATAGGCTGCAATTGATTTCGTACTTTACCTACCTTCTTCGTAGGTATATTTGCTTAGATATCGAAAAATAATTAATAATTGTGATGGGAAGTTTGCGGAAGACATCTGGATTCTTCTGGAAGGTAAAAGGTCGAAAAGGGATCCTCAGCCTCGCGAAGCCTTTCATGAGTCAGCGATTCGGATCTCCCACAATATTGGATTAGCAACACTAGTAAATCTAACTTCCGTCCCGCTCTAGTCCGTTCTTCAACTTGACCAAATCAATCTTAGCTATGGTCTCTCTCTAACCATCTGGACGGTAAGGTTTTTATTGTTGATGATATGATCTAATTTCATCACAGGTAGGCAACTTGCTTTTATGATACAGTATATTGAAATGTACCTCTACTTTCACAGAACTCAGCCTGGCTTACTGACTGTGGAGCTTGAGTGCTCTTTACGTATGGGAGTTAAATGCATGCCTTTCTAGGTAGGTAGTAGGTAATCTTTTAGTCCGTTCAAGCTGAATGAAAAGGATGGGGGTAAAAACCCTTGCTCGAAACTAGATCCGCCAAGTCTACATATTCAAGTACTGTTATATATAGTCTTTCCTAAAGACTCATCAAGAAATGGTTTGATATACGGACATGGCCCTTGAAGTGATTGGCGGTATTGCTAGCATTGCTCAACTTGCAGGAGCTGTTTACTCAATCTCTCGAAATTTATATGAAGTCAGCGAAGCTTTAGCCCACGCGCCCTCCGATATCAAAGACTTAGCGCGAGACCTTGAAACTTTCTCTGAAGAACTTCATCTGCTATCTACACTCATAAATGGAAAAAATGGACGATACGCCGATCGAGTGTATCAGCTCACGGCCAAAATAATAGGAGATTGCGCAATAATATGTACCAAGATTGATCGAATCATACGAAAACTCAGAACTGGCAGCGTTTGGGCAAAAGTAAGATGGCTATACAAAGAGAAAGAGATCATGAAACTGCTGGCGAGGTTAAGAGACCTGAAGCTGAGTCTAATGGGAACATTGAGCGTGCTCAGTGCCCTTAGAGCTGATTACATGATGGATTCTCTTGGAATAAAACATGCCAGTTTGCTTGAAGGCGGAGATGGTCAAAATCTATCAACCGAGACTTTAAAAACTGTTGAAGATACAAGAAGGAAACTCGCTGGTATCTCGGTGAAGGACAATACAGCTTCAAGCCTTACATCTTCTCGAATGACTTTGCAGTCAGATCCCTCGAGCTCAGACTTGAATTCGTCAGCTTCTACTACAACCTGCGTTGCCTCTTCAAAGACGAATGATAACTTTGCGACATCACTGCTTTCTTCCATTGTTATACCGGACAACTTACCTATGCAGAACATGAGAGCGCTTGAGTCTGTAGATTCTTTCCACAGTGCCATGTCTTCCCAAATGCAAGGCCAGGGTTCATCCACTAGAGATCTTCCAACAATTGGCACTAAAGACACTGCCTTGAAGCCAACAAACCCTGTGCCTAAAGAGTCCACATCCAAAGCCAATCCTTTTGAACCACCTGTGTTTTCGATGCAAGTCAGTAGTGGCTTTCAACCCCCCAATGTTGCTCCGCTTGGAGAGGCTGTCAAGCCAGCCGTCACGGGTGCGCGGCAGGGTTCTACAAAAGTTTGGAGAGAAGAACTGGCTGCTTTTGCAACCAAGAATCTTGAAATGGATCAAACAACTGCTGACTCATGGGCAATGTCGATACCTCTCCCAAATCACACCTCGACTCCTGAAAGCGCAAATCATAAGGATTTCTATCCTCTCAGTACGCCCAAATCTCCGCCTGAGGTGATTAATAGACGAAGGAGCGCAAACATGGCGCAAGGGGGCGTAAGGCCAGCAGTTACGACTGTTGTTGCGCGCCGAGACATTGATTTCTCGTGCACGGATGAGGATTATGGGCCTTTCAGCTTAGAAGCGATTCTGCGTATGCGACCTCGAGAAGTGGCACAAGGGCGATCAGTGCAAGGTTATATTGTGCCAGATGATTGTCCCTCACCAACACAACCCACTATGTCACTTAGCCTGGACAACTTCTCCGATGATATTGCGTTAGATATAGTGAAGACACAGCCAAATGCTGTCATGCTACCCCCGCCTCTTAGCAACACCGAGCTCAGCCGAGGGAATCATGGAACACCAAACTTCGTAAGAAGAACACCACCCGGTGCTATGAGCTCACATATGGCGACTGCCCCGAGTGTTGGCGCTTCGGCTGCACAGCCTGATCCAATGATTACACCCGCTTTGAATGATGCCCCATCAGTAAATTAACCGTGTTCCGAAGTACATTGACCACTACTAACGAATAATAATAGTTTCATGGTAGATTTGATAGAATTCAATTTACTGTCCCTGATTCAGACCCGGATGTTCTCACAGATTTTGACTTTGATTCCTTTTTCAACGACACCAATACTAGTGATCAGAATAGCTTTTCTTTTGGTCCAGCTTTTCAGCCTTTTCTACAAGATAACGAGATACCAGAGGTTTATGGTGAAGATGGGGCGGTGGTGCCTAGTTTGGAAAAGTCATCGCAGCAAGACTACGACCGTACTGCTGTTTTGGGGGGAGCTCGCAAATCACGATCAAACATCGAGTCATATCATCCACCCAGCCGAGAAAAGAAGCATATCATGCACAATAGCGAGATTGTAAATAGTTCCGGTGGGGCTGCTGGGCACTTTCAAGATTCGGTCGATGACTACGACAGTGATAAGGAACTTGAAGCTCAGTTTGGTCTTGAGGCCATGCGCATGGCCGAAGGAGCAGAGGGTCAATACTCGTCCTCCGAATCCTTTTTTATGAACCAAGCCGAGGGAGATAAGTCCCCAGGAAACATATCTACACCAATTGACGAAAGTCGATCAACACTCTCTCAAAGTTGTGCAAATTCAAATACAATGCCACACACCATAAAGCCAGATCCAGGGACTCGAGGAGGTGCTGGTGAACTTTGGCTCAAGGCTCTCGAAGAATTAATCTCTAGCAGGGACAGTGCGGCGACTTCCTTAACATCATGCTTATCACTATACAACATATTCATAAATACGGACGTACCAGAACAGTCCTTCACGAACCATCCAGTTTGGTCAGTAAAGCCCCATAAGGATACTATTGCAGAATTTGGCCACGCGCTCCCGGACGCTAGTGATTCTGTAAAAGGGATTCTAGAACTCCTTGGTGTGATGGAGGATACCATAGGCTTTCAAACTGGCATCATTGTGTGGGCTTGCTTTTGCTCTGCTACCGAGGTATATTGACCTGACTCCTGTAGTAGAAACCTATGCAAACTGACAATGAATACAATAGACCGTACTTGATAAAGAGGGTTCAAGATACCCTGGATCAGATGTAGCTTTTTCAGACCAACAGAGGGTGGAAATCTGTGCTCATCTAGCTGAAATCGCTAGTATAATTGCACGATATACTGTCATGGAGAGTGTATACTCCCAGTGGAAAGGAATGAGTCTTGACAAGGAGTATGAGAAATCTCTCATTGATCTCTCTATCCATGTTCTGAGATACATTAGTATGCTTCAAGGGCCAATCACTAACCGTTTTTCAATGAATGTTATGGGGTTCTATCTCGACGACATCAGAAATTCCGATGCGGCATGTAGAGGCTTCTTGGTTATTATACATTCACATGATATACTAGATGAAAGTCGGATTGATGAAATTTCTGACGACAGTAGTTCCTGCGATGGCTCAGAAGCTACTGTTGCTGAGGAAATTTTGGAGGGCCGTCATATGCAATATGAATCGAATACAGAGCCACCTGCGAAACGTCTCAAGCGGTGAGAAGACTTAGGGAGGATTTTACTATCATAGCATCCATGTGTAGCGCCTATATCACGAGCAGACTGAGTCTGGGAGGTATTTGGAGATAAACATAGTATAGAGTTTGCTTTACTTTGAGGCAAAAATATAAATGGTTGCGAGGTGTGGTTTCTCGCCTCGGATATCGGAGCATGATTCGACTCAAGGTAGGATCACTAAACAGTTGGTGAGGTTTAGAAAGGAAGAATACACCCAAAACAATAACATTTTGTGAATGTAATGTATCGCCAGCCAAATAACTTGATATCAAATGCCGCTCCAATTGCACCCATATAAGGGCATCATTCTGACAACAAAATTATCTGGGCTGGCAATAAAAACCTAAGCCTAAATGCCCAACAAATCACCTTTTGTCGTCTTCGCCATTTGCAGTCTCCATAATTTCTGCTCGGCGCATAAGAACATCTCGCCATCCTTACCAAAGCAAAAGTTCGCTACACCACCAGGAACTAGAATCCTTCCTATCAGTGTTCCAGCAGGGTTCCAAACTTCCACGCCATCACCACATCCAGAATATACGTTACCATAAACATCACATTTGATGCCATCTGGAAACCCATCTACAGCATAAGCAAATACCCTTCTGTTGGCAAGGAAAGGTGCACCTGATATGGTACGAACATCATAAGCATAGATTGTTGAAGGACTGTACGGAATTAGTTACGACACAAAGATACAAATAATACAGAGAGATATACATACTTTCTAAGATTTCTAGTCCCATCCCCATGTATCTGATCCGTATCCGTAATATAAACGATCTTCTCATCCGGCGAAAAAGCAATTCCATTCGGCATTCCAAACCCATCTGCCACCACCCTAATATCACCAGTCACCGGATCAAATTGATAAACTTGACATGGCAATTGAGGTTTTTGTCTAAAATCTTGTTCATGTCCATAACACGGATCTGTAAACCAGATACTACCATCTTTAGCAACCACAACATCATTGACGGAATTAAAATCTCGGCCGTGGAAATTCGTCACCATTGGTTTGGGGGCCGTGGTACGTGGCATATAGTAGATTCCTCCGGTGCCTTTAATATGGGTTCCTTGGGAACAAAATAGAATGCCATCTTGATAGTTTACACCTCCATTCGGCATGTCGATTCCAGGTGGTGGACGCATTTTAACCCAGTCGGCTGATTTGATACTGCCGTCGTCGTTTCTGTGTAGCTTAACTCTGGAGATTAGGATGGTGGGGAGATTTGAAGAGCTGGTGGCTTGGAGTAGATTGGATGTTATGTATAGTTCATCATATTCGGGGATAAGGACACAAGCTTCGTGGAAGAATGGATTGTTTGTTGTTCCGGATGTGGAGAATAGGAGAGAGTGTGATGGTGTTTCGCCAAGCAGGGAAGCGAACGAACTCTCATATTGAAGAATGCTGACTTGATCCCGTGGAACTTGTTCGAGGGCGGCTTCATTGAGGGCTGCTCGGGCACTTAATTCCAAGCGGTTTATCACCTAGATTATATTAGTGAGAGAGAAAAGGAAGGTTGTTATGAGTAACAAGAACCTGTATTTTTGTAGCGGTGCTTGAGACGTTTGAATTGGTTACAGCTGCCATGATTGTTGTACGGATATGTGTTCCTTTAATATGTTTGTGTAGGGTAAGTTTCTGATGTGTAAACACGTTCGTATTAGAATTATATGGTTATTGGCGAATCTTGTGAATAGCTTCCAAGATAGCTTTGAGTTCATAGCTGATACACTTGAACAAATACCTACCCCACTATAACATTTTGGACTGCGATCGGTAATTGGTGGCAGTCAAAGTTAAACAGACCCTTTCTCCTCATTGGCCTATCTACGTAATACTCAAGTATAGTCGAAAACTACCTACAATACCCTCAAGTTCTCAATGTATTAATTAGTATCTCTATCTCTATCCTCAATCAAAATTGAAATTTATATCTGGTTACACCCATCATTCCATTTCAAATCAGATTAATTGTTCCCAAATATCCATTTGTCTGCAATCCCGAAATATTCTCGTTAAAATATTTTCATGAGATGAGCAGAACCAAAATCATTTCCCTACAACTTCAAAAGTTCTTCCTGTCATGCATATCGGTTGTACAACTTGTACAACTTGAAATTTAAGAAGAGCATTTCATTTGGGCTTGGCTTTGAGTAGACGGGTCCCAGGTTGAATGCATTTTGTAACCATATTCTATATCTACACATCAACCAGTCATATCAATTGATGCAACTGTCCAGTGGATTACTGCCCAATCCACCATACCACCATTCCATACCAGCGAGTCGTCTTTTATCTTCCGGCATCTTTCTTCGTCGAATCCACGTTGTTTCCACTCTTTCCGCCCTCCATGCTTGCCATGAACTCCCTACAAGATGTTAAAACGTATTCAACACCTCGTAAACGTATCTGCACGCTCGGCAGATCTCTAGAATGGACCTACTTGATGAACTTCTCCTCGTCGGGGCTCTTAGCATTGAGTGGTGGTAAAGTATCCTTCTTTGCAGCAGATCCGCCAGTTGACAAAGCGACAACTCCGCCCATTGCACCCAAGACTGCCATTGCTAACTATAAAATCGTCAAACTCCGTTAGTATATTTCTTGACTTCAAGTACTGTATGTGACATAATTGTATTTTGGTGAGAGAAATCGGATGGGCTGGAAGGAAAGTAGTTCGTGTGCTGAGTGACCTACGTAATGAGAGCCAACTTGGCGACCTGCGATATTGTACATAACAACCATTTTGACGATTAGAGAGTCGAGGGAATTGAGTTGGTTGAGGGTATTGGTTAGGTGGGTTGAATAGATTTGTGGTGGTGATGTAAATAATTTGAAGTTATTTACAGCTTCGTATACTACACCTATAAATTTCGGGCTAGGCGATTCTAAGCGCGCTTGTCGGAATCGAAATCGGAATCTCGGGGCAATTTGTAGTTTTTCTCTTTGAATAAAATATTACTACTCGTAGTATAGAAAAGCAGCTCTAGTCTAGAACTAAGGTTAAATCAAGCAGGGGTCCTTCTACTACTACTAGTTACTAGGTAAAATGCCCCGCGAAGGGACATTGATGGGAAATCCCTAAGGTTAATCTTTCATCCCATCCCATCCCATCCCATCCCGCTTTCAAATCGTCATTCCCCCAGAAAGGCAATTCGGAATAAAAAATTACAGCAATTTACCAAGTACTTATCTAGCTATTTTCCTTATTTTCGGGATTATATTTACCTACTAGTATATCAAATCAAGTATTAATTTATTGTCAGTTTTACCAAAAGAATTGTTATATGGTTCCAGTGTATTTATCTATTTTACACACACCACAAGCACAAGACCTTTGAAACCAGGAAAGGTTTTATAAACACCAAACCCCTCCCTCCCTCTCTCCTAAAGCTTGCTTTAAAGCTACCACAACTCACCTTATTTCACATTCTGAAGGGCCATTCTTTTCACAAAAATCAAAGGCGATGGCTAGCAAAGACAACAATAATGGTTCTCGAGGTCCTCCTCCAACGGGCTTGCCAAAATCCGAAAAGCTTCCAGCTTCATTACAAGATATTGTGGATAGAGCTGATAAAGAGGAAAACTTTTATGATGAACTTTATGATGGAGTGTATGTATTATGGGGCTCTTTTGCGATTTCTTTTCCTTTGAATCTCCCGCGACATTTAAGACACAAATGGAATTGGTTCTAAACACTAACGACACTCGCACAGTGCCCCTCAGTCTACCGAAAGCAACATTCGATATGCGGCATATGCCAGCCGTGTACGGACAGCTTTGATGTCTGCGCAACGATATGTAGCTTATACTTCAGACATTGGGGAGTCTTTTCGACCTATAGCTCATCCAAATTGGGTTCGAGCTGCCTACGGTGTTTCATGGGCTTACCTCATTGGTGATGTTAGCCACGAAGGATACAAAGCATATTGCAGCAACCAGGAAACTCTTCATCCGGAGCTTCCCCGAGAGGCCATGCACGATCGATACAACGATGCGAAAACGGATCTAAAAACAGTCGCTAATAATACGGATGTTTCACTGAAGCCTCGCCAGGTTACACCGCTTGAGGATTATCGGACAGTGATGGCGCAAAGAGCCCTATTTCAAGGCATTGCATCTATGGGTAAGTGCATTTACACTTTCCTATTTTAGGCCACAAACATTCAATTATGCATTGTCATTGGAGCGTAATTCTAATGCTGTGTACAGGTCTACCTGCATTTACCATTCATTCTATTGTTCGGTACTCTGGAAAATATATGAAAGATGTCAAGAATGTCAAGATTAGAACTTGGGGTCCCATAGGCCTTGGTTTAGCGGCTGTTCCCGCCTTGCCGTTCTTATTTGACAAACCAGTTGAAGAAGCAGTTGAGTTTGTGTTCCACAAAGGTTACGAAGCCTTCGGGGGCAAGTCTGCTGTGGGTGATGCACCTGTGACTGGACGAGAAGATTTGCTAGAAAAGCGTAATCAAAAGATGAAGAAGGAAAAGGAACTGTAAAGAATAGCTTTACTTGATTGACAGGGAAAACAGTACATAATTACTTAGGAGCATGGCGTTTAGGGAACTCGGCTCAGCGCATTGACCTTCCGGGATCACTACGCTCTTATCATAACACTTAAACAAATTTGCTTTTTTTGGTTCGTCCTACTCAAGGTTGGTCACACCTAGGCATGCTCCCGTCTTGAAATGGTCGTACGAGGCGAAGACGTAATTATAAGACGTCCCCAATGCACCTAGTTGTCTTTTCATTACGGAAATGGGATCGACCGGATACTACGCCAAGTGGCTGCACTTCCTATCCCAACTTTCCAATTATATACCGTTCACAATACGCCCGCTTTCGTGATTTGGTAGATTTGGTATTTATTGTCTATCAATACTCCAAACAAGCACATGGAGCGGCGCGACAACTTATTGCTTATTCACTCAATATAAATCAATGTATTTTTATTGAATACAATTCACGATGACACTTTTTAGCTACTTAAGCGTTGAAATGTCTTTTGTTTTCCTACTTAAAATTCAAAAGGGCAATATATTATGGCAGCCGCGAAGATAAATCAACATTTGGTTGAGTTGATCAAAACCGCAGACGTTGAGGCGCCCATGTGCGACGAGTTTAAAAAGATGATTTCTGGAGTCAAGTCAGTCTACACTTTCACTCATATATATCGAAGTATTAACGGCGTGATATTCAGCTTTAAAGCATGCCATACCGATTGCATGCCAAGATTCAAGCTTGACGTTCGTCGAAAATTGCTTAAATTCAACGACGGCTCTATAGGCGACGAAGATACCCTCGAGACTCTCAAGGAACGTCGCATGGTATTAGCCAAGGGCTTGTTCGCTAAAGTTGGTAAAGGACTCAATATTGAAGCTCCTTTTTTCTGTACCTGGGGATGCACTATTTTCATCGGCGAAAATGTCTATATCAACAGGGAGTACGCTATTGTCTCTCCTTATTGACGATTCGATACTAACATGCATATTTAGCGTTGCCATTTATGACAGTGCTCCCGTTCAGATCGGTTCTCGTGTCCTCATTGGTCCGGGGGTTTACATTTGCACAGATACCCATAGTGTTGACGCGGCGGAGAGAGCTAGCAGTCAAATGGGCTCCCATGCAAATCCCATCACTATTGGTGATGATTGTTGGATTGGAATGAGAGCCTCCATCGTTGCTGGTGTTACGATAGGGAAAGGATCAACCGTTGCAGCCGGTGCCGTCGTGGTCAAGGATGTTGAAGAATGTAAGTACTTGAACTTTCAGCCGTGTAATAAATCATACTTTTATATATCTATAATCGGGAAATATTGCTTACTGATTCGATTATTTCTAGATACCCTTGTTGGTGGTGTCCCTGCAAAGCTGATTAGAAGGCTGAACGGTAGCGGCACAGTGCCAATAGAGAGCTTGGGGATCATTCTATGACAAGGTTGTTTTGGATGTGGGCGTTGCATGGTATTTTTGATGGGAGTTTTTCGGTTTTAGGATCCTCGATTAGATCTTATTATTCATGGTGACTTTTTGATGTTTCTGGACTTAGTTTTATTCTAGTATTTTCATCAAAGAGGCAAAAGTATTATTCTCAAATTATGATCATATTATATCTCCCATGGATATCATCTTCATCTCAATGCAAGGTTAAATCAGTCTCTCGATCGCAATGCTTCCCGAACAAAAGGAATTCTGTAATGGACTTCACTCAGCTATAAAATTAACCCTGGTTCGAATCAAATCCTTGCCTAATAACTATCGCAGCTATATATTTTATAACATGCTAACTATATCATCCACGTGGACAGCCCCATCAACCCGCTTTCCAATCTCTCTATAAAACGCCCATTTCCGATATAAGCACCGTTCTACGCCTCTATGCTGCCTTTCTCTAAATTACGCACTACACTACCCGCGATTCTCGTACCTCCTCTGCACTATAGCTTAGCTTAGCTGAATGAATGAATCAGTGGCGTTTTATTGCGGAACGCTTTCGCATTTGATATCAGCGGCGTTTGTGATATCACTTGTTAAGAATCTTCATGCTCAAGGATAGCTTTGGTGGGAATCCTGGAATGGTGTTTGAGAAGTGATGGTGGAGATGCTTGTTGGGGAATTGGTGAGGTTGGTTTGTTTAGGGTTTTTATTGGGAATAGATAGCTGATTATATCTACACGGATTCGATGTTTTTATACTTGAGTTATAAGGTTATTTGCCCAACGAACTGCAAATGTTGTTTGGGGGGCTGTGTTTATGTCCACAGAGGATCAAGTAGTGAGTGACTGATGGAACCTATAGTAGCTGATGTCAATTACCAATTGTAGATCAAGGCTCTTACTAGGTAACTGAAATGATATATAATATAAACTGGTCAACAAGTATATTTCTGATTTCAATTATAGAGTTTAATAGAAGAAAATCTCTCTAAAAGTTCCAACCTATACCACGCAAATCCCACACCAAAATCCATCCAACAAGAAAAACAAATCAAATTCACGCCATGCCTTTCTCTCTTTCTTTTTTTCCTTTCTTCCTCAAGTACACCTCTCCACCAACCCCCAAAGTACCTCTTCCACAATCCGCATCACAGTACTAACACCCCTAGAACCTAAACCCCTTTCAATTCTCCTCTTTCTTGGATCTCCACATCGAAAACAGTAAGCATGATCGCAAGTTGAGCAACGTTGGAATAGGGTTGATATTCGCCAGATGTTGATTCGGGACTGTGCGGTTGTTAGTTATAACTTACTTACGTAGGTTTTGTATTCAGTTTGGGAGTTGGGGATAAAATGGTATACGCACACTTTTTGTTCCGTGGCGATGACGATGGTGAGGATGTCGTGCTTGACAGCATTCCCAGGTCCATTGTTTGTGGGTTTTTAGTTGGGGATGATGAGATTTGGGGTGGGGGGAAGGTTGTTGAGGTGTTGGGGTTTTTGGAGTTGATGGCTGTTTTGGAGCTGATGGTTGTTTTAAAATCGATGGTTGCTTTGGAGTTAGTGGTTGTTGCGTCGATTTATGAGCACAACTTTCTTTCTGGCCTGGCTCCTCCGTTTTAGCCATCACAGATACACGCAGCCTTCTTGCCTTTCAAATGTATATAGTTATGTTAGCTGTATTTCCACTTCTACAATTCAGAATATTTCTGATTTGATTTGATGTCAGATATTGGGGTTCTTAGCATTTTGAGATACTTATAATACTGTGAAGATGAATGTCTTTACATAACCTGGCATTACAGCTGTGTATGTTGGTTAATTCTAGTGATTGATGTATGCTAAAGAAGCACATTCACGCTGCTGGGAAGATCATATCTAGATATATATGTTGAAGTCATTCCAACTTATTCACATCGTCAAGTTTTGTTTCGTATGCATACATCATGACTTCTGTGTTAGTTTATTATTCACTATCCCTAATTTCATAATCACAAAATTCCACGCTTACTAGACCCACCATCAACAAACAAACGCCAACTCGTCGTCGCCTCGCCTCGCTTACACCAACAACCTCCTAAATAAAACAAACCACTTCCCAAAAAATCAACCTCTATGCAAAACCAGCAAAAATAAGTAGAGAATCTGGGTAAAAAAGTTCATAAAAAATGGCAAAACTGTACTGCCCGCGACGGGAACATACAGAAACCCCGCCGCATGGGATTTTTTTCGATTCGACCCGGCGCCGCACTCGATCCATCACTCCTACCCACTCCACCAAATCACCATTCGACCCGAACCGCGTACCTCACGGCCGCCCTGATGTTTGATGCTGAATTGGAACTTATTTGATTATATATATACTATTGGACTCTAGGGTGAATAATAGATATGTCTTCACAACGCATACGCACATACCTTAAGAATATCTGTTACTGTACGAATGGATAACATAGATATTGGAAAATAAAATATGCTATAGTTCATGTTAAAACGATTCAATTGATAAGTATTGATAATAAGTATTGACTCCAGAACTCGATTCCTAGGTAGAAAATTCAGCGACACCATTGCAAGCTACAGTCAGTACTCTCCAGCTTTGATTTTCTATCATTTTCTTTGAATAATTTTTTGGAACGCATTTTCTCCCTTCCATTTCACACACCGTTTTATTAATAAATCTGCAACGTACTTCCGCGACATTCATAATTTTCAATACATCTTTGAACAGAGGTTTGAGCATATTATTACAATCGTACTAGATATAGCATATTTATTGATCACACTACTTGATTCAAGATCCATTTTACCCAAGCAATGCTCTATGAGATTTTCATTTAAAGCCAGATTTGAACTACAAAGGGAATCTTCGAAGGAATCAAATTAGCAGCATATAACAATGATATCAATGACCTACAACATATAAATTCGTACATTAGATGGCTCCAACAAAGAACATGGGTACACGAACACGAATATATTACACTTCTTGCAAACGGAATGGATAAGGGGGATTAGAATTGACTCAGATCACTCAGCAGAATCAAGTCATCTCGGCTTTCAATTAATACCCGGAAACAAAGCAAATCGGCGGTCGGAAAATGAAAAGGTTGTTCGTTCGGTTTTATGCTTATCTCCATCACCAACAACCTATTGCCGTCCATTCCATCCCTTAATCTACCTAACTACCAGTGATGTATGCAATATGACTAACACAGCAAGAAAAGCTCAAAATGTTATAAAGCTGTAGAATACCCTGAAAGTAGTGACGACTTTGTTCTTGCTTCTACACGAAAGAATCATCTCCAAATTAAACCCAAGAATGTCTACCCCATCCTCTCCTTCTCCTGTCATCCTAGTGACAGGCAGCAATCGCGGAATCGGTTTCTCTATCATTCAAGCCAGCGCCCTTCGTTACCCAAACGGAACATATATCCTCTCATGCCGCAATACCAATGCTGGGCAAGAAGCCGTAACGAAATTGCGTTCTCTAGGTGTGACTTCACGAATTGAGGTTGTTGAGCTGGACGTTGATGATGATGCGAGTATTCTGAAGATAAAGGATTTGATTGAGAGAGATTTCGGTGGTTTAGATGGTGCTTTGACTCTTACCTGAAGTACAGGATTAATTTGCTGATGTGATTGATAGTACTAGTAAACAATGCTGGCGTGGCTAAAGTTCCAAACCCTGACCAGGTCGATGATATCTCGTATATTAGAGAGACATATAACAGGACATTTAACACGAATATAACTTCCGTAGCGACACTTACTGCTGCGTTACTTCCCCTGTTACGGAAAGGTCATGGTGCAAAATATGGGAAAGTTGTGAATATTGGTAGTGGAAGAGGAAGTATGGGGCGGAGTTTGACACTTCCCAAAACAGCTGCGAGGGAATATAGGTTTGTTGCCAATTCCTTAGGTTCTTGAATATGAATGAATAACTAATTCGAGCACAAAGTGTCTCGAAAACTGCGTTAAATTGCCTCACACTCGAGATGCATAAATCGGAACTTCTACGCATCAAAGAATCAAAAGAAGGGGACGCAGAGGAAAGCGAAAGGGAAGTAAAGTTCTGGGTCGTTAATCCAGGGAATTGCAAGACAGCTTTCAATGGGTATAGAGGGGCCAGAGATCCTGTAGATGGGGCTGAAGTAGTCGTTCGTTTGATTGGAGAGGTAGGAAACGATCTTGAGGGTGGAAGATTCTTGGAGACGAATGATGAAGGGGTTCTGGAAGATGTTCCTTGGTGAATAGGTGTTGAAATGCGAGAAAGGAAAAGGGAATAAAAGCCTTGTTTGGACTGTTGTTATATATTCTATCAAATGCTACTTTTCCGCCCAAACACATCGCGCTCGCAAATGCCAAATACTGTTTGTTTTTGAATACTTATTGGGTCTTTTTCGCTGCGCGGATTTTCTCAACTACCCCAGCGAAATTCCACTTAAATGGCATGATGAAATCCTATTGAAATTAGTTTCTTACACACTGATGCCGCATCTCAGAAAACTCACCCAGATAGTATGCCAAAAGAATGTGGTGGTAAACCAGATAGTCCAGGCACTACCACCAGCCAACAGATGTGTCTGTGGATTTGTCTTCACGGCATTGCTTGCCACCTTATTTGCATACTCCAAAATGTCGCCTGCATCGCCCTTGAAGACTTCTCCACTCGTTTCATATTCAATGATTTCCTTTGCAGGTGCATAGAAAGAGTCTTCTGGTATATTCACCGGGGGCTGATTTTCGAAAAGACGCGACTTTACCGGACCCGTGATGACAAGAATAGCTTTGACTTCAAATGGCTTAAGTTCCATACGGAGCTGATCGGTAAGCTTGGCGAGTGCCGCTTTGCTTGCGTTGTAGTAGCCTTGCCAAAGACTTGTGGTAAGGTATGCGACGGAGCCTATATTGATGACTGTCCCTTTTGAGGCAACGAGAAGTGGAAAGAAGGCTTGAGTTACTTCCATAACGGAAAACACATTGATATCAAAGTGATGCCGAGCTGCTGAAATATTGGTGTCTAACAGAGGTCCACATAATACTTGTGTAACCACTCAATATGTATTCTCTACGAAATTGCGGGGTAAGAGGAGGGCAGGTGGTCACTTACAAGCACCAGCATTATTCACAAGAAAGTCCAACTTTCCCCCAGTTGCCGATTTGATACTTTCGACAGCGGCCTTGATCGAATTCGAGTCTGTAACGTCAAGGGTAAGGGTTTCCAGACCCATTGACCTGAGGTGCTCGGTTTTAGAAAGATCTCGTGCAGAAGCAAAAACTCGAAGGCCTTTGCGGTGGAAAGCTTGTGCAAGCGCATCACCTACACCACCTTCACTACAGCCAGTAATCAAGACTGATTTTTGAGCCATTGGATTCAGAGTTCACTGGGTATGAGATGAGGTCTGAGAGAAAAGAATGTGAAGGAAGGATTTTAGCGAGTAGGTGGTCTTGGATTATATTGATGACGGATTGACAATGAACTCTACGCTTCAGTAGGAAGTGAATAATGTCATAGAATGATTGAATAGAAAAACGGATCCAAATTGAACAACTTTACTTGAGTCTTGAAGAGTGAGATACAGCTTTATATTGCCCCTAATATTCTACACACCGCCTGGCTCAATCACCAATAAAGAAGTTTTGCCCGTAAGAAATAATCCCCATCGCCAAAGACGGCAGGACGTTGCGCAACAATTTAATGGATTAAGGCATGTATGTATCTTACATATGCATACTTCAATAAGCATTCCAATTCGGTTTCCACCTGAACGACTTTATAATCATACTTGGGTGTAGTGATATAAGATGATGAATACATACTAAATGAGATCCTCAGTATCCGGTATTATCAAGATTTTAGAAAATGATACCGCAGGTGGCTGTGAGAACAAGTTATGAAGATTTCTACAGTGGTCGGGAAACTCGGTGGTGTGATTTAATCCAAAGTTATGAAGTATCAAATAGGTACACACCCCCTGCCCAGCTTTACCGTGCTACAACTAACTAGCTTCCTAATTTTTATTTTTTTGATCGAAAACATTTTTTTGTGAAGATCATTAGAATATACTGAATTCATAAATAACTTTATAATTACATACCGGTACTCAATTCAAATAATTAATAGCTTAAATTGAAGATATAATATAATATTATTGTTTATCAAACTATTAAGTACTAGGTAACTATAATAACTTTATAAGTTGTTGTTATAATAAAAGTAAATTAAATATTGTTAAGCCTATTATTATTTGAATAGGCTGTTAACCTCTGTAAGCTTTTTAAATAAGGTATTGAGGATAAAATTTGTGATCAAAAAAATGTTTTCGGTAAGAAAAGTAGAAAAAAATTAGGAAGCTAGTTAGTTGTAGCACGGTAGTACTGTAGGAGCGGCACGCACCTTCCGTTCCCTACTACTGCGGCCGCTCCAGCCGATTCATAAATTGAATTTGAACTTTACGCGTCTTATCAATTTCCAATATCGCGTTCCCCTCCATTAAATTTCACAACTTCAAAAATTGCACAAATTTCAATCATTTGCTAAAGAAACAACAAAATGTCACCAACTCTAGAAGAAAATGGTACTTTACCTATAGAAGTCCCATCTGCCAAACCAATAGATGCTACAACAAATGAAGAACAGCCAACCACAGCCCCCGTTGCTCGACATGAAGAATATCAGTATTTGGATCTCATTCGTGAGATTATGGAGACTGGTGAACATCGACCTGATAGGTAATTATTCATTATGCTTCTCGCCCCCTCTCTCACTTCACAATTTTCCAAATACCAAGAAAGAAACACAACTAACCCCCCTTTCCACAGAACCGGCACAGGAACCATCTCCCTCTTTGCCCCGCGCCCTCTAAAATTCGCCCTTACCTCTCCAACCGGGGCACCAATCCTCCCCCTCCTCACCACCAAACGCGTCTTCCTACGTGCCGTACTCACCGAACTCCTCTGGTTCATCTCAGGCTCCACATCATCTATACCTCTCTCCAGCGCCGGAATCAAGATCTGGGATGGAAACGGCTCACGCGCCTATCTAGATTCCATTGGGCTCACCCATCGTGTGGAAGGGGATCTAGGTCCCGTATATGGATTTCAATGGCGGCATTTCGGCGCCACATATGTAGATGCTGCGACAGATTATACAGGACAAGGAGTCGATCAATTAGCAGAAGTGATCTGGAAATTGAAGAATAATCCTTGGGATCGCAGGATTATATTAAGTGCGTGGAATGTAGCTGATATAAAACTCATGGCATTACCACCTTGTCATATGTTTGCTCAATTCTATGTATCTTTCCCGAAGGGCAAGATTGAGGGGGAGAAGACAAAGGGGAAATTACATTGTCAGTTGTATCAGCGATCGTGCGATATGGGATTGGGGGTGCCGTTTAATATTGCGAGTTATGCGTTGCTGACGCATATGTTGGCGCATGCGTGTGATCTGGAAGCGGGCACGTTTACGCATACGATGGGTGATGCGCATGTGTATGTGGATCATGTTGAAGCGTTACAGACGCAATTGGAGAGGGAGCCGAGGGAATTTCCAGAATTGGAAATTGTGAGGGGGGATAGAGGGGAGGGAGTTATTGATGGGTGGAAGAATGAGGAGTTTGTGATTAAGGGTTATTCACCACACGCCGCGCTCGGGATGAAAATGAGTGTTTAGATGGAAGAATAGGATATGACTGGGTGTTTTGGAGTACGGAATGGTTACATGAAATGCATGAGGATGATTATGGGATAGATGCGTTATACGAAGTATATATTAGCATTGTAGTAGAATGTACAATAAAAGTATGAATATACATGCATCAACAGTATCATAGCTGTATTTAAAGATATATTTACGAAATATAACAGACGGATTAAGCATTCCAAATCAACGATCTCAAGAATAGCTCTTTCAATTCCACAAGTGCTATCTATAACCAAGATATTACTACCAAACCAACGACAAAATCGCAAATCGCAAATGATCCAATGCACCGGGTATATTATAAACCGCCGAAGGAAAAAAAACATCAAACATAAAAATCGAAAACCCCTTATATTCACCAATTATGCCCAATAAATCCGGGTAGGGTAGAAATGAAATTTGAAAAAGAATCGTCATCCTCTATCCCTTATGGCTCAAGCCAGCGGTGATAGTTTCAAAGAGAGAAAAATATAAGGAAGTAAAGAAGATGTGAAGTTTGGATATAAGTGAAGTGAAGTTTTGCCCTCCCTCTTGATTGTCGAAAAAAAGTTTTGTTGCACGTCTCGATGATTGCTTTGTCGTCAATTGAGCGCTCAATTGGAAAAGGTGTCGTAAATTGCGACGATTCGCGAGTCCCATTCGCTGATCTATACTCGAGTTCCTTGGCCTTGCAGTTTTCAGTAAGGCTGCGATTGTGAGACTTCTGGATGCAGAGGGTTTGAATTTCCTTTCTTCGTCCCTGGATCTTGTTGCGCTGGGATCAGTCGTATCAATCCGGCGCGATTGAGTAAAGTCCTCGATGATGCCCCTATTCGACTTTATTCACGACCCTTTGGGGCTTCCTGCAAGAGATACTGCTTATACCACAACATGCATACTCATATGTTCGACGGCATCCTTAATACTCCTCATCCACCTATGATTAATACAAAAAGGACATCTAATCGGCTGTTCCCCAACAGCCATCAATGCCGCATCACTCCTGTCCGGAATCGCAGGAGTAACAATCCCCGATGCAGTATGCAACGTGAAAGTTTGTTGAGCAGGACTCCCACTACTCCCACTGTGTTTCCCACTAACGGCCAAGGGACCTCCTCCCGTAGCGCCATTACCGTTCACGCCAACATTATTCGTATTCGTATGCGCGCTCATATCTTGGAACATGACTTGATTCTGCTGTTGCATCCCGTTGCTTATTTGCATGGAATTCGTTGGTTGTAGTGATTTATTTCCCCCTTGCATTATATTACCATTTGTATTTCCCGATACAGTCCCCTCACTACTTCCACCACCTTGACCCCCACTCCCCTCATCACCACTTCCCCTCTTCAAAATCTCCGTCTTCGCCCTTCTACACTGCTGCAGATGAACCTCTGCTCCATATTCCCTCAGCAAACACTCACGAATCTCCACCGGCGTAGTTTCTTTCGTAATCGTCATTAATCGCGGTAAAATATCCATCAAGAACGGTAATCTGCTCGCGCTATTTCTCTGAACTTTTGGTAGCACCGGAACCACCGCTCCCGATATTGGCATTCCATTATTACCATTATGTTGATCGATGACTCTCGCGCCAGGAATAATATGACCTTGCGCAGGGTCCTCCGTCCCCGCATCCCTCATCCCCCCATTCCCAAGTACCATACCCAAACCGCCATTTTCCGGTCCCATAATCCCATCGCTCCACGCGGTAGCCACTCCATCTAAGCACGTATGTCTTTCTCTTAGAACAGTAACCCTTGCCAATGGATCTTTACCACCCCTCCTCTCCCAATTACACCTAACCACAAACGGACAATCTGCATCTCTCTTGCAACCGACCCTAACCCTCCCAGTATCCGATTTGAGAATGCGCGGTTCAAAATGCGCTTCAATCGCCCATGCATGCAAGGCGTCCTTGAACGCTTTGAGAGTGGGGAATTCTTGGCGCAAATGGAGCGGCGGCATTGAAAGGTTCGTTTGTTATTTACATTTGTTGTCGGGATGTGAGATGTACTAGGTACTGAGGGGTATGCGATGCGACGATAAGATTCAACAAGCAGCCGATGTAAATTTGAGTGGGGTATTAGAAACAATAAAGGCAGTAAACTTGCAGAATGCTAGCTGATACGGATATACTTATTTATTATAGGGGGAAGATAAAATACCGAAACGATTGTGGAGATATTTTTTTGGAGCCTTCCAAGAATAATGAGGGGTTGATGTGTAGCATTTAGAGAAACACGAACGAGAGGCACCATAGAACTAAAACCCAACCCAAGTTCCAGTCTCATGATACTGGTGATAATTATATAAGCTAAAACAGGGATCTTCCTTCAAATCCCGGCTGGGTCTTAGATGACTGACATTTGATAATAATAAGTTCTATCTATATCCGTATACTAGACTAGACCACCAGACTAATTCACTTATCTAGATCAGATATATCATAATCATATTGTTACTTGCGTATAAATGGGTCTTTTCTTAAATTTCACATAAAAAAATTCCATAATTTCTAATTTGAACCTTCAATGTTTTGTTGGATTCACACTCATCACTCTCACACACCACTAGCTAAAAAGACCTATTTCATCGCTATAATCATCTCTTTCGTGGCCATTCCATCTCAACATATCAATAATAAAAATTGCCACTTCCTTCACAAATGAAATTTCCATGGTATGTCCATAATCCACTCAATATGCAACCCAAAGCTAGCAAGAGAAGAACGGGGATAAAACGAACACCAAAATGTGGAAGAATAAAAGCGCCATGATAATAACGCCCACCAACGTTGCCCCCTATATTCTCATTTGCTGACAGAAAGAATGATTTCAAAAAGAAAGAAGGTATCTGAGAAGAATAAGGAAAAAAAGATATCGATCTGCATCACATAACGAGTGTGATTTTGGCTGCCCCTTGAGGTGTAGCAGCTATTACCAACTACCACACGGAGAATTGTCTGTACATCCGAAGCAGATTAAGAATGTATAAATCGAGGAAATAGCAATGAAACATAATGTGCACAGAATGCAAGTCCGGACCAACTGCCTCCTTCTTTAAGACCTGTTTGCTCATTGGTACTCGACGTAGATTATGAGCTTGTCATTCCGACGCAGAGCGATATCAAGATCATTGTCGCTCATCAAATTTGGTTTCTCCCCACTAGGCTCGTCTTTGTAGTATAGGGCAATGTCATCATCTTGTGGTATCTTTAGACGATCGCAGATCTTTTCGTATAATTGTTGGAATTGGATATCTGTTGGAACACGAATAGCAATGAGATCATCACCGAAGTAAATCTTGACTTTCATGGCAGATGCTGGTGGACCGGCCCCGTTTGGCCCAGGAGATGTCACAGCTGCAGGCTGTGATGGCGAAGAGTTTTGGCGTACTAGATCTTGACCGTTGTTGACAGATAATGATGATTGGCCTCTTTGATGTGACGGAGCTGCTGATAGGCCAGTTGGGGCTCCACTAGAGTAGCCACCATTCAAGTTGCTTCTCGAGGACTGCCGCGATGCTCCGCCGCCTTGGGAATCGTTTGAAGATTGCTGTGAGCCAGCAGATAATCGATATTCTTCTTCCACGGCGTTGGGATCCATTTCATAATCGCCCTCTCGAGGTGCAAAGAATTGCTTCACTAGAGTACATCGAGATATGTAAGGGGGTTGAGTCAGAAGACTTTTAACGTAAGCGTCCAGGTTGTGCTGTCTCCCTTCCGTAATCGCATCAGTAACGTAGTTTACTGGACCTGGCATATATGGCAAGGTCCTCTTTTGTGTACCGGTATTGCCAGCTTCGGCGGGAAATTCCGTTAAAAGAGCAATCTGGAAATCGTAAAAGTCTTCGTAGTATCTCGACAATTCCCAATGTCTCCCATCTTCCAGCGCGGCCTCGATAACGAACCAATATTTATCCTCGGCGAAACAGTAACGTGGTATTCGAGCAGATATTGGAGCATATAGTTGAGAAGCGGATTTCGATGGTATGGAATATGGATTTTGTGGTACTTGTTGCACCGGTTGTTGAGCTGCTCTAGCCTGCTGGGACTGTCGTTGATCCTGAAATTGCATTAGCTTGATTGTTCTGAAAAGGTGGTTTGATACTTACATAACCTTGAGGATTTCCATTTTGCGAACTCTGTCTTGCATTTTGTTGTTGTTGCAAGCTCAGTCGTTCCATACCCTGTTGCATCTGTTGTTGTGACGAGCCATTTGGAACCTCGAATTTTCCTAATGTGATACTGCTGTTCTTGTAATCCGCGGCCATTCTCTTCCATTCTTCCACTTTTGGCACACCCGCTCTCTGAACTGCTTCATGCGCGTTCGGAACCGCTTTTCCCGTGCCCATATCACGTATTTCGATAAAATCAACTGGTATCAGCCCCGGACCTCCTAACCGCCCGATGGGCTTTGCAACAAACCATTCTGGATTCGATTGCGCGATAACAATAATAGCTTCGCCTGCCTTTGCTTCCAATTCATCAGGTCGTTCCGCCGCAAAATCGTACATAACTACGCCGTAAACCATCGCGCCGGTTCCTTTTAATGTCTTTGAAAATCGTTGGCCGCCAGCGCTGTCGGGTGGGCTCATAGGTGTCGTCCCTGAACCGGACATGAGATTTTCGGAATAACCCGAATCATGATCCACCTTCACCCCCAGTGCCATAGGCGATTTATCTGATTGCCCGCTATCGCGCTCAGTTTTCCCCAAAGCCTGAAAGTATTGAACCGGTACCAATCCCCTCGCATCTGGCACAGCAGGGTTACATGCCTCGTACCAGTCTGTGTCGTTTTCTCGTCCTATAACATGAAAGAAATCGCCCCTCGAAAATCCTAATTCCTGACTCGACTGTGCTTCATAATCGTATAATGCGCGAATCACCTAAACTCGGTTGAGACTCGTTAGTGGAATGATGGCAGGACTGGAATTCAAAACCGGTATTTTTTTTGACGTACCTTTTTCGGTGGAACTATTGCGACCGCTGATTTAGGTGTTATGGATATGTGCTGAGGCCTTGAGTCGGCCTTTTCGCCTTTAATCGATCTGCGAAGAGCCTGATAAACGAACATTTTTGTTAGCAATGACTCTTCTTAACCATTTAAATTCCTTGGACGAGACAAAGGCTGACTGACCTTCATATTGATTACTTTGCTTTATGCTGTGCTCCTCGAAACGCAAGCCAGAAAGAAAAACAATCTGGAAAAAGACAAAAAAAAATATGAAAATATGGAAAGTTCGTTGTTCGTTGAGACTTTCCTCGATAACAGGCGTAAATGAAGATCGTCGTTGGCTCGTGTATAATATTATATCGTCTTGTTCGCTCTTTCTTTTTCCTTCCTTTTCGCAATGCAACCCTTCTTTCCCTTATTGTTAATTTTTTTGAGCGGCAATAAATTGGTAAAGTGTCGAGTCCAGTGGATAAAAGGGTTCGGAGATTGTTGGATAAAGTGAAGTAATGAAAGGGAGAGAAAGAGAGAGAGTGGGGTGAGAAAACGAGATGATTTTAAAATTGAATGAATGAATGTAGATATTCCCAATATATGGAGAGAGAGAGAGAGAGAGAGAGAGAGAGAGAGAGAACAATGGTATACAGTATTGGGTTATATGATATTGTAAAAAGATAAAATTATAAAGTAGTAGTTTTAATAAGTTGGAGGAGGAGTAAGAAGGAAGAAGGAATTTTGACTTTTCGCAAATATACCGTAATAATAACCCTATAAGTGGGCAGTGGGCTGTGGGCTGTGAATTGAGATATGGGTGTGGGTGGGTGTACACAGTACTGGTACGGGTTATACTTCAAATGTCTCGATAAAGGAGGGGAGAGAAAGATAAAAAAGACTTTAATAGACTAAACTAGTAAGAGTAGTATAGGTAGTACTAGTTACGAAACAAGACAATATTTATTTTTTATAATTTATTTTTTTGGAAAAAAAATGAGAAAATGGATAAGAAATTGAGTAGAGCACACCAGTATATGGATATAATAAGTATGGATTTAGCTTTGATCTTTGATATATTATGGGGGAGCCGAGCCGTTTAGAATTATCATTTAAACAATTGCCCCTCGAACGGTATGATGTTATGGGTAGTAGTTTAGTAGTTCTACCGTAAGTAGTGAACCAGTATGTGAACGAACGTGCGTATTTTCTTTCTTTCTTTTTGTGCCAGTGCCTTTGCGAAATTGCGGGAGAGGAGGGAAAATGTAAATGATGTGAAAGTGTACCAAGTGGGTTATCTTTTTATCCAAGCGTACGTACATAAACTACCTAGGATAGGTAAATATCTTCCTTTTCCTAATAATATGCACTCCGTAGTAGTTGAATATGAATATAAAAAAGAAATATAAGTGCTATCTGTAGATAGATTAATAGTCCTTCTTTGGAAATTATCCTAGGGTTTTCTATCAAATATGTTGAAAGTTTCGAGGATCTTTTCTTATTTTAGCTCTCTCCAGTTCCAGATTGTCTTTGTGTGATTCTTTGTTGACCTTTTTTTGGTAGAAGCTTCTACCTACTAGATACGATACATAGATATACATATCTACTTCGTATGTATCTTCGTTATGTATAATATTTCCTTTAAAATTATTATATAGAAATTTTCAATTTGTTGAAATGTATAAGTTTTCAATTGCAATCCACTACAATTATCATTCATGCTAATTTCTATGAACCTACTTCCTAGTCGATCAGTAGACGTAGCTGAGGTGGCTATATGTGGCTACCTGGTAGCTATTGTAGGTAAGTCATAGCTATTAGACGCATCAGTTAATGCCATCTTATAAGCCTAATAGTATCGCGTGTATACCAAAACCTAGATGGCTTTAGAAAGACTCATTTCTTCGTTATTAGTAGTCATTTGAATGTGTTATGTTGTCATCTAGATGATCTTAAATGAAATGGATATTCCTTTAACCTTCAAAAATCACCATCATATCCTACTTTATATCCCTAGCTTCTAGACCTTTTCCTAATTCTATCTAATTTTTATCTTTTCATTCCGAATATTAGATAAACTTCCCGGTAGACATTTTTTGAAAGAGCCGCCGTGCTTCCAACCTTCATCACTCAAGAGTCAAGACTAATTAGTTCATTTACTTGAGTAGGTCTTATATGCATACAGTAGGCGAAGGAATGAGAAATAATACGACCATTTGATATTTACCTTATTAGGGAAAGCTTCTGTCATGTTTTTCAACTTCAATATAATAAGAATAAAAATTAGGTTAAAATTCCCGAGGTCACTACTAACATGCCATCACCAACCAATATGACATCTACCAGGTAACGCTCCAAAATGGGTATATCTTGCTAATCCAAGTTCCAATCCACAACTTGGGCTCTAAAGAATTGTGGGAACCCGCCCCATTAACCAATAATGGATCAAGTATGGTTATAAACTACGGAACCTTACGCGCCTCTCTTATCGATTCATAGGTTATCTATGTATCAAAATGAATTTTAGAACCTAGGAGCCTGTTCAATGTGACTGCACTGGCCAGTTTATTAATGTGTGGATGTATTTATGTGTGTGTGCACCACTGTGGACGGAACTCACGGACAATCACATTAAAAATGTATTCGTACGTACAAGTACCATGTTCTAGAGTCTTCAAGCCGAAGCTATTCCACGTTTTCATCATGCATTATGATTAAATATGATTGATATCCGATTCTTGAATAATAAACTAGAAGTCCACAAATCCAAAAAAAATATATAGATAAGTAGTATCAAGTACTATAAAATAAAGATATAAGAAAGTTCATGATAGAGTACTAGGTAACTCGTATCTAGATAGGTTAAATATATATGAATATGAACAATCACAAATTCATAAATAAATAAATAAATAAATTGAATTTGAAATTTTAATTGGTTCATAATTCATTAGAAATGCGGGTGAGAATTTTTAATCTATCTGAATTGGGTAACTTGCAGAGAAAGATGAGAAGATTCACTGCATGTCTGCAGGTGAATTTTGGGTTGGGAGTTCCCCCATTGGGCTGAAATAATCAATAAGGATCTTAAGAATTGATTGGTGGTAACGGCTAAAATCCACTTACTTGAAATAAATAATTTGTTTTCTTTTTAATTACGGTATTATTTTATGCTTTTTATCTTTTTTATCTTGAAAGGACTCACTGCAGCGTTTAATCTACAGTATCAAATATGGATAAATATTATTTATTATTACAAGATAATTTATATTAAAAAATTGTGTCAATTTACTCTACCTATATAGTCTGCGACGTTGACTTGATGCAGTCTTCATGTATGGATACATCATCATCTTGTTTTTTAATTCAACTACATGCAGAAAACCCATCTGGACCTGCAGCAAATAAGGCCCACGACTTGAATAAGGTAAATTTTACAATTTTACCAATTTAATAATATTTTAAACATCCACTCAATCTGATTAAATTCTTCTCCACTGTCAAAACTCTTCAGCAGCGGCTCGCTGGGAATACTTTAATCTGCAAGGGAGAGATAATTCTACTATGGATATGGATCTGATATTCATTGGATATGGAACCTAGATCTATATCGCCCTATCAATTCAGGGCTGACCTACATACAGTAGGTGCAAATTTGATGATGGCGCACATATTAATCTTACAAGCTTCTTCTATGAGCATCTTTCTGGAAGTCGTATATTGAATCGATGACATCGTTTAACTAACCCCTCGTCTTGAATAGATTAATTTCAAATTACGAAATATATATTCTTTCTCCCTCTTTCTTACCCCTCCATTATCACACAGCATGAATCATTGAAGCCACCTCCTGTATTGTGCCTACAGCTTCTATAGTACATGGCAAATTGCAATATCGGAAGTATAGTACTTTTTAGTTACTAGGGCACACCTGGGTTTGGATTTCATACACAATATTCCCGCCTGCTCGCTCAAATGCCATGAGTACCAAGTCAGACTTTGCCTGGGCAAGAACATATGGCCTAAGTATGGTAAACACGGAAACCAACGTCCCGCCCGTTGATTCTGGACCCTGATACAAGAAGAACCCAATGCAAGAGAGAACTCCAGAACTCAAGAACCAGGCCGGGACTTATTAGGCTTGTCCATACCCCTACTTGAATTATTGTGCATCAATCAGTATCGCTAAAACTAGCGAGCATCCGCTACTCTAGGTCTAGGGTACTCGTACTCACTCTGTGGGGAACCAACTCTAAGCTGTGAAGGAAGAGCGCATCACAATTTTAAAGCGTTATTGAAAAGAAAGCAAGGGTCGAGTTTTGAAACGAACATCCCAATCACTTCAATGCAACGTTTAAGTACGGGGAGAGTAAAGTATCGTGAAGGATGAGAAGAGTCTTCTTCGAAGGAATTCCAATACAATATCAATATACATTACGGTACAACATTACGAAATACCTAATATACTATCTATAACTCAGCGTCAACCAAAATCCCACTACTCGTAGCCATGTTTCCATCCTTCGCCTTCGCCCTTCTACAATACTCTTCCTTCCTCCTTCCTGTACAACAATTATCAAGGCCTTTCCAATTCCTCTCGTCAACAATCGAATATACGAGATTAACAGATCCACCTTCAAATCAAATCCGCAAGTTTCATCTTACTATACCACACCACTGCATACAACATAACATGTACAACACAGTAAGATTTGCCGTCAAAAAAGAAGCGGCAAGGAAAATATATTCTTCCCGTACGTACTCTAGTACTCTACGGTATTCTCTAAATCATCTCAGATTCTCACATCACATCACATTAAACGGTTAAAATCTTCAACATTCATCCGTCCACATGGTTCTTTCTCAATGCTCATACGCACGCACGCACGCGTATGCACCACCAGCATATCCCACGAATCCTCAAAACAAGAAACATCTTCAAGTCCCTCATCCCTTCAACATTTTTTCATTCATTCCATAATAACTTAACTTAACTTATCCCAGCCGTCGCTTGATCGCCAATTTTCATTCATGCTTGCTTGCATGCATACAATACAACCCAGCTTAGTTCACCAAAAAATCCTTCCAGAAGCCTTCATAATCCAAACGTTATACAAGGGAGTCAGATCCCTCCTACAATGATCAAGCACTCACCTTAGTCCCTGTCAAAATCTGGCCAGCCCAGCCCAGTCAAGCCCGTACTCCGTATAACCCCCAATCAAACCACCAACCAATCTGTCCAAAAATTAAGCCTCCCTCATCCCGAAAGAAATCTACCTCCCAGGCTCCCACCAACCCCCAAAACTCCACTTCATAATTCCCTACCTACCCACGCCATCCTATTCCCCAATCCAATCCGATAATTAACCTATTTACCCAATTTATAATCAGACCACCATTCACATAGAGAAAACTTAAATCCCCATCAGCATTTCTAACCCGTTCACAACTTCTCCCTCCCATCTCCCAAATTTATCTTATCTCATCATACACACCCAACCAACCTAACCATTAAACTTTCCTTTCTCCCCCCCATCGCCATTCGCCTCGGGAGCACCCTCATCCGCCCCTCCCTCCTTCCCTCAAAACGCATTGATATTCCGATTCGTAACATCATCCCAGGACTATCCCTCTAACAGTAAAGACTTTAGCCCTAACACCATGTACAATACAGTACAGTACAGTGGACTTTCAGGGTGGGGTCTTTCAAAAGGGTTTGAACTACCCCGAAGTGGTGCTAAGTTTGCGGCGATCCGCGGGGTTCAACGCCCCCCGTCAGAAGATTCATCATCTGAAACCAACGCTTCGGTAATATTCGGACTTCACTGTGGGACGTCTATCGCTCATATATAGCCGGATTGTTATCGGATTGATTCGCATAAAGAAAAGAAGGAAGGAAGGCATCAAGGGTAGAAATCACTTATTAATGCACGAAAGAATATTTAGATAGTTTTTTTTGAATTTTTTGAATTTTGTACTTTTGTAATTGTCACGTTATGATTAAAGTGATATGCCTTTTGTATCTCCGGGCATTTCCTTTTCTCGCCAGTCCTGAAACAAATACCCTTCGAAGAATAACGGTCACAAGATGTTATATATCGACAGATACATCAGGAGGGCCAAATCCGCCGCAATGTCAATGCAAAAATGAGCAAGCTCCCAATGCTCTCTCCGCCAGCGCCATGCTAGGTATAAGACTCCAGACCTCATTGTGCTTACCATGCGGCATAATTGGCTTCCACCCTGTCTTTCCACCAACACCCCCACCACCATTAACGCCGGAAAACCAAAATCCCACACCATATGTCCTAATCAATCGGCATGCAGCAAAAAAACGAGAAGGAGAAAAGGGCAGGATGTGAATGTGTATATGGATATGAATGTGTGTACATGTGCATGTGAATGTCGCTCGATTCGGAAGAAAAGGGGGGATAAAGAAAATTTTAGATGCTGTTCCAATCGACTCGAGATCCGTTTTGTGGAAAGACATGTAGATGGTAGCGATTTACCATCATCTAAACATAGACTTCGTTCCACATCGAGGTGATATCAGTCAAGTACGAGAACTATATTCTCAAGAAAAGACCGCCTTGATTGACAAGCAATCACTAAGTGAGAAAAAAATAGGATGAGAAATATGTGCTGGCGAAAGGCAATAAACAAAGGCCGGAAGGTATGTACGAAACTCATTAGATCTGGCCTTTAATATCGATCGCGCGGAATGCTTCGTTTCTTGCGGTCTCAAATAGTTGGCCCGCTGAGCCGGCGAGGAAGCGAAGTTCACCCTCCTTCTCTACTAGTAGACTCTGACCATTATAGTCGCAGATGAATTGAGCGGCATCGCCGTCTGATTCAAACCCCAATTCCTCAGTGACGAACCTCAATTTGACGTCGGGTTTATAGCTAGTACATATTGTCAGTACTCCATCCGTAAGCAATAAGGTATGGCTAGGTTTAACGTACATTCTGCAAATTTTTGAAAGAGCAGCTAGACGTTCTCGGACGACAAACATGTCCATAAGATAAGCTCCCATGTTGGGAGTATCGAGGTAGAGTCTAAAGAACTTGTGGTAGTTGCCCAGGGCTATTGCTGAACGGACATTCAATGCATGTCTGATGGCTTCGGATTCCTTCTCTGCTGTGGTTAGATCCGCCAAGACGTCATTTAACGCCGTGCGGTTAGATGTGTGAATGAAATACAAGATACGGTATGCCTTGAATTCCACTGGATTGCCCCCAACCTTCTGCGCATATAACGCACGAAGTTGAGTCTGGCATTGATTATACTCACCGAGATCCCCCTTCTCCAATGCTATGCGTGCATGAATTTCATAAACAGTAACAGTGAATTCGTTTTTGATGCGCTGAACTGTCAGGTCCTGACGCATGGATTTAAACTGGTCGCAAATGTAAGAATAATTCCCCTCTTTCTTCCACTTTTTCTTCAGCAGATCTAGTGTTTGCCTTAATATGTACTCAGGGCGAACCAACGATGCCACGGGTGCAGTCGTCAGGCGGAAATAGTCCTTCTCCAATGTTGTATTTGTACCGATTAGTGGACCCAAAATCGGTTCTGGCGTCGCTGATTTGGGCGCGTACGTAGATTTATAACCACCTTCGAATCGTTTCTGTCGCTTCTCCAGGCTCTTTTGAAACTTACTGGTACCTTTATGGGAGAGATCGTCATTGAAGGGCTGTTGTCTTCGATCGAATTTGGAGGGTGTTACCGAACCTCGGTCTTCATGTCCATTGCGATGATTATTATTAGTACGCCAAGGTGGGGTTGAATTAGGATTATCCTCGTTGCCGCCTTCTACTTCTATCGATTTTCTCTTCTTCGATTTCGACTCCTTTGTCTGGTTGGTGTGATCATTGGCGGCTAGTTGGAACTGGAGCGATTCTTTTTGCCAAGCGGCTGCTTTCGCCTTTGTCCTTTCGTTCAAGATCAACTGTTGAGGAAGTGGGTAAGAATCCCAATTACGACTATGAAGGGTGTCGGCATCAGAGGCTTCGGTGATTGTTTTCTTTAGCATATTCTCCATTTCTGAACGAGTAATGTCTGCTATAGCATGTGTGGGTTCAAATGAGCGCTGAACGTAGTTACGAACTGACTGTGGCCATTCTCTCTTCTTTTGTACAGGTTGGGGTGTTGGTTGTGGAAGCGCTTGCTGGGTAATTACTGGGTTATACATCATGGGTGGTGGTACTTGATTAAAAGCTTGTCGAACCTGCACTGGATGATAAGCTGGCGTGGGTATCGAGACTGTTCAGATATTAGTATCATACCATTATTGACTTGATAAAAGACGTTGGAATGGGGAAAGTTGGGTTGATCTCACCTTGCTGATACCCGTAGGATCCGGTTGTACCTGGAGGCGGTGGAATATTCGTGGCCCAAGGTGAAGCCATCGTATTAAACATTCGAAAGATTGATTTCGTTTGATTTGCTTGAGTTTTCAAATGATTAGTTACGTTATAATAGAGATCGCGACGATGATTTTCTGGAAAGGGGATTTTTATGGAAGAAGGTTAAAAGTTGAATTTGTAGAGTAGAGTAAGAATTTGAAGGAATTTGTTGTGAGTTGGTTTGTGGGAAATGGGTTGAAATAAGAATGGGAAGAATGGCTGGATTGTTCAGTAATAAATAGAAATGAACTACAGTATTAAAACTATTGGTCTATTTAGCTTGTTTTTGGTTTATTTATACCCAAATGAGCAATTTAACCGAATTTGCTGGCGCATATTTATTCCTGTAGTAAAAATAGTAAATAATTTAGACTGGCTAGTATACGGTAACCTAAAATGACAAATATTTCCTTTTTAGGTAGAGTACAAGTACCTACCTAGTACCAATACCTTTCTTTCAATTTCTTTGTTTAATCAAGAAGGGAAGAAGGGAAGAAGGGCAAAGAATAAAAAGGTAGAAGTTAAAAGTAACATAATAAGATACCACCAGTACCGTATCGAAAAAGGTACTGATTATGTAATATATGGTAAAAGACCCTCCTACCCCCAAACATTTCCATTCCTCCCAATATATTATTTTATTAGTAAATTGATTGTACCAATACTCGTATGGGGAAATATAAATCTTTTGCCCCTCTTACCCCATTCATTCAAATTCACTCTTCACTTCTACTTCTTTTATTTATTTATTTTTAAAAAATATAACTACCTACTCTAATAAATCATAAAACTAGTATTATGATACAAAGCAAATGTTATATCAATCGTCTTTAAAGAGTTATTCAAGTAAACTCTTTATAGTATATGGCTTGGACGAATGTTTTTAAAACATCTTGACCTCACTACTGCATTGAGGCCATCTTTTTTGCCAGATGAGGTCAACCTCTTTGTCCAAGATAACATTGGACTTTATGAGGGGTAAGTGAAGAAAGTTATTTTTAAAATGGGTGATATAGATCAAAGAATGCCTTCTTTTAGCTTACAATCTTTTGATCAGGAAATACAAAATCAAAGATCACCAGAATGGTCAAGTTTATTTGACATCACATCGAATATGTTATGTTGATAACGATGATCCAAGAAGGAATTCGACTGCTATAGATTTGAAGGATGTTGATCGCTATGAATTTTATGTATGAGTTTGAGTCCATATAGTGCTCTTACATGCAAACTAACTCTGTATTGCAGGCTGGCTTTTTGAAGTCTTCTGCTAAAATCACCCTCGTTCCTAAACCTTCGAAACGACCCGCCGTGCAGAATCGCGCTGTGAACGCTCTCAATATACCCTCAAGAAGCGCAACCGCATCCCCGTTATCTCGCGCAGATAGTCCTTTCCATTTGCCAACACCCGAAGCTTCACCTGCCAACTCAGCTACGTGGATTTGTCCCATCTGCTCTTTCTCGAATCCCGTACCCTCGAACTTTGATACAGCGAATACGAATTCCTCGATTCCGCCATGCTTAGCATGCGGTATCAAACCACCCTTCTCACTTGTACTAAAAGCATTCATATCGGGAAACGGGCCCCGACCTGTACCATCACCTTCGGTACCACTTACAACACCAATACCTGTGAGGGGTCCACCAGATCTACCTTCTTCACAAACGGAGCTGTGGGGCGAAACATCTTATCAAACTGGTGTAGAGCAATTTGGGGTCTCGAACAACCAAAACGATGCAGCTTCATTCCAATGCCCTAGATGTACTTTTCTAAACCATCCTTCACTCCTGTCTTGTGAACTTTGTGGAGCACCTTTACTATCACAAGATCTGCCAAGTGGACTGGATCCATCGAACCAGCGCAATATATCTCCAGGTCCAACGCTAAATCATTTACCGGCACCTGGCACCGAGACCAATGAGAGCATCAAACTCTCGTTCCGTGGCGGTGGAGAGAAGATATTTCTTGAACGTCTCAAAGGATGTATGACACAGCGGAAATGGCTTCTACAAAATGCACCACCTGTGCCAAAACCTAATCGAGCATCTGGAATAGACAGTGGGTCTGGGTCTGGTTCTTCAACGCCGACTGGCGAGCGGGCAAAAACTGTCGGTATTGCCGGTCTCGAACAGAGACGGCTCGAAGTTCGAAAAAACAATGAGCTGGTTATAGGGAGTGCCTTCGAGGACCTTGAGGCATTGATGGCCTCTGCTAAAGAGATCGTTGCCCTTGCAGAATCGTTTGCTAGCAATAATGGTACTGGTGGAAATACCGAGTCGAATGCTGTCGCAAGTGCTCTCGGGCTAGTGACAACAAAGGATATGCTAGGTGGTGGCAGTAATTCTGAGTCTTTGTATATCTCAGAGTTGGCTAGGAATCTGGCAGAGTTCCTGACAGATGATTCTAGAGGTGTTTTACGGAAAGCTGGTGGCATCATCAGCTTGGTTGATCTCTGGGCCATGTTCAACCGTGCTCGGGGTGGAGTCGAGCTGGTTAGTCCTCTGGACTTTGAAAAAGCTGCGAAGCTATGGGAGAAATTGAAACTTCCAGTCCGGCTCAGACAGTTCCGTAGTGGTGTGCTGGTGGTTCAGGGTAGTGATAGAACGGACGAGAAAACAGTCAAAACTTTGTTGTCATGGCTCAAGGACTTACATTTGATCACACCTGAAAAGGAGGTCTTATGGGATTGGCAGGCTTTTGGGCAAGGTGTCACGGCCCAGGATGCCGCAGAACGCTTCGGGTGGAGTATTGGGGTTGCAGAAGAAGAACTTGAGATGGCAGAGGAAAGGGGTGTTCTATGTAGGGAAGTGAGCATAGAAGGTGTGAAATTTTGGGAGAATTGGATAGACTCGAAGGAGTCTCCTGCGCCATCTCTCCAGCTTGCTGATGTTGGAAATCTAGCTACTAGCTACGTATGAATGAAATCATTGCATCAATCTCTATCTTTATTTTCTTGTGGAAATTATTATTTGCGTGTAATATATGATTTATGGTATTCACTTAAATATTACGGCTGATACGGAATCTTTCTCCGGGGACAATTTGGAATTTTTGATTGGTCGATGAGGTACCTTGACGGCTTCCATTCACTATACACCATTAACCTTCCTGTACGGTAATTATCCTCCGGTTCTGAGATTTCCTCATCTACCATACAGCACTGCCATAAAGTGTTTCGAGTTTCGAGATGTCCTCAATATCAAAAATTGCTGAATAGACAATAAACTGAACTCAACACTTTACGGGTGCATAACAACATTAGTTGAATACCAGCCAAGTGATATTGAGAATATCGTACATGCAAAAGGCATCAGGAACATAACTCGAGGTATCCATTCACAATAACCCAAACGACCAAAACGACCAATACAACATTCACACGCAAATCCCAACCGCTGTGTCGAACCTAGAAGGAAATATCTAGAACTGAACTGAGCATCACACGGCGATCCTCTATCCTATCCATTAAACCATTTCCTCACAGAAGAGTGTCACCCACTCAGATTCTCCAAACGGAACTCGAGAGAAAGCAATAAACGTGGCTTCCAAACCCAAAGCATACTATCTGAAATCACCGTTCAAAATTATACACAAATTTTACCAGTGGATAACATCTGCATCGACGGCTAGATCACAACAACCAAATCCCACAGATCTTCTTCCACCAAACTGTATTTCACGCAGCATGAGGAACGAAAGAGATAGAACAATGAAGAAGGAATCGGGATTGGGATTGGGATCAAATCGAAAGATAGGGTTGGATAAGAGAGATGAATTGGGAATTAAACAGAGTTATGGGTATGGGTTTTATTGGCGATGCTGTAATGAGATTTGTGCCAGTTCTAGAGTGGTGGGGGAGTTGGGGGGTTGTATGACGGTTGCGGTTAAAGGGCGGGTGAGTTTTTGAGTTTTTTACTTTGTTGTTTTGTTTTGGAGGGGACAGGTAATGGGTGGGTTTGAGATGGTAGATATGCTAATGGTTGGGTTTAGTGCAAGAGGAGAAATTCGTTGGTGGATGGTAGGTGTGAGGTTTGTGATCATGAGGTTTGTGAGAAGTGTGAGAGGGGGGTGGAATGGGGGGAGTCGGCAATGCATGAATGAATGAGAGAATGAATGAATCATTCATGACCAAAAAATAAAGAGCAAATCTCTGGAGGTTCTGGGGCGTTCCGGTAATAGGATATCAATGAAATGAATGAACACACGGGGTTGCTCAGAATATCAGAGGCAGAGTCATTCATAAATTGAGTCGATATGGACTCTTTTTAATGAGTGTGAGATATTCACAACACTGGTAAATATGACTAGTTCACACACTGGTTGACATTCTGCAAGAATATAAATCCACTTGATTCTCCAGTTTACTCCTCCTTGTTACAAGTTTCTACTACATACTGTTTGCATATTGAGATACATTCATTTAAGTTTTGAGTTGATATTAAATCTTGTTAAATTTCCGTGATTCTACTACGGCGCTGAGCATCTTGCGCATCTACATCAACGACGTCGAATATACATTTCACTATCACCGCTGCAACTGACATGAATAATGTCACCCGCTCGTGGATATGCCTCTTCCAATTCGGTATGTATTTCAGGATATCCCTTAGCATTTTTACAAAACGGGTATTGACAAAACTGGTCTCTAGAACAACAGCGATTTCCGACCAACGTATCATCACATACGAGTAGAACATGGAAGACGTCAAACCAACAGGCCCAAACACGACGATTCGAATCTGCAGACGGTTTATATCTACCACTACACCTGTGGTTGTAAACCAATGAAAGCCGTTACGCTGTTCCGCGACGAAAATCTGGAGAGAGATCTTCGGTATAAGAACAAATATGTCAGGACTGAATGTCAAGACTGTCAAAGAAGGGCGCATAGGCAGAGAAAGGCTTGGTGGCAAAAATGTGTGCTTGGCTTGATGAAGTGGACATTGACTTGATTGGACTTTTCTTTGGGCTGTTCTTGGTTAGGTTTAGAGCATGTGGTTGGATGAACATTTTGTTAGGGCAAAGTTTGCGTTGAATTTTATTAATCCACTTAATTCTACCTCGATTTGCAGTGAATGATAGACGGTTGCCTCTAATGGTGATTTGGGTATAACCGAGGAGCGCCAAAGTTGAATACAGTAAGAGGTTCGCGGTTTTGAGAACGAGCGTGCAGAATGTCTACATGAAAGAAAACACACATCAGCAGTAAGAGTAAGTTTGCAGTCGATTGTATAGATAGCCTTATACAATAAGTACAAGGTAATAATCCTGTCTCGGAAGCACATACTTTGCTAGCAACGGATGTCATTCTCAGACACTACCCATCTAAACCTGAAGTGAACCTCTACAGTACTCATTGAGGCAGAGCTCTGGGCGCGGGTCATCTCCTGGAGACGGGAGCTAGACAACCCTACAATGAGGGTGTAGAGGGTCGAACCACATGCCACTATAACATCATCGTCAACCTGGCTTCCTCTCGTCATACCGGTACATGTCCTTGAAGTCGTAATTCCACACCACCACCATAATGATATCCTGAACGCCTTGATGAGTAAACCCTTACACCGCACTAGAAAGCTGGTATAGCCCTTTCAATAGGATCCCTTGCCGTCTCCCAAGCTAGCCAATCCGACCTTGTAGTCCTAAATGCTTGTTAGTTGTGTCATTAAGCTTCTATTTGTTACGACTTACGGTAACAAGCCCATTCCATTAACTTTCCACACTCCCAGTGCCAATGCCACTATCTGCATGGCCATATATACTAGTTTTACTAAGCCTAGCTTCCCTCTCGTGCCCTCGCTCTCGAATCTTTCAAAAGCTTGATTTGTACCCATAAGTCCCATCAATGGATTCTTAAATGCCATAACCACCATCATGATAGAGAATATCTGTAAAGAGTTTCCCGACATATACATCATAATTGCAGTCATGGGAAGTTGTTTGACTGGAGCTAAGGCCACTTCCCAAGCTTTCTTAAGCTTTAGGGTATCCATTTCGGCAGAGGTTGGAGCTTGTCGCGTAGCTTTATTGATTTGTTTCTAGAAAGAGAAATAGTGTCAGCGTATGTCTCAAGCGCTAGAATCCGAAAGACAGCGTACCTTGGTTGAGGGGGAGGCAGTATATCCCGGTGGATCTGGTATCCCCGCCGCCGATTTTGCTTTTGAGATGGGCGGAGTATTGAGCTCTACGACCCATTGTGGGGGAGGTGGCGGTGGGATAGATGGGCTCGCATTTGTCGCCATCTTGGGAGTATCGTAATGGGAGGTTGTAGCTCTAGGATTCGCAAGGATTTGATCTTCGTGTCGTCGTGATGAATATAGTATACCTTGGTAGTCTTTATGGAGATTTATGTTGATGGCAAGACCCGCAATTAAAGTGCGATTTAAGAATAACGTTTGTTAGCTAGCACCGCTAGTATCCGCAAACCCCGAGCTTACTACAGGCACCCCCTATTGGAGATCTTTTGACTATGTTTCCAGTCAAGATGCCCAAGACCTTGACAAAACATTCAACGTACAGAATATTGACATCTACGAAACCGACAAGTTGTTCATTTTGATGGAGATACATCTGCGAAAAGATCAAATGTTTTATTGTCGGTGATTGTGGCGCTTTATCTAATCTCTTAGCTGTGCTACCCTTGAGATTCCAACAATTCTCAGTGGTCCGAGGTTTCTTGGAGAAGTGAATTAGGGAGGGGTTGCATTTCTCAATTCAGTTGCATATAATCAAGGGCGCAGAGGATAACGGATTGAGACTCATACACCATGAGTTCAAGCGGGGGAGATGCAAAGCTCTTTGCAAGGGTATGTCTTTGTATTTCTCTATCATACTACAAACCTACACAAATCATTTGGACATCGTCACTCTTCATGTACTCTACCGAACTGTTGCATTTTTACTTGTGATACCTTGAGGGTTGGAGAGAGTTGGTAGCTGGGATAAAGTCATGCTCTTATTTGTCTCAGGCCAATCACTAAAGGCAGATTCTGCTATGTTTCTTCCTCACTATATTCCCCCTTCTGCATATGGCATTGGCTCACCATATCTTCGTTCTACACAGGGCAAAGTCGCGGAGCTCAGACTAGAGTTAAACAGCGGTGGGAAGAAGGACAAAAACCATGCGGCAAAGAAAATCGCCCTCAAGAAGATTGTGGCCAATATGACCATGAGCAATAACGATATGGTGGCCCTATTTCCTGACGTCGTTGCTTGCATGCAAATTCCGAGCTTGGAGATTAAGAAAATGTGGGTGAACTGGTGTATAGGTTCAATCGCACGAATAGATAACTAATTTGGAGATAGGTGCTTTTTGTTTCTAGTCAACTATGCGCGGATGAAACCAGATGTTGCCGTCAAGGCCCTGCCAACTCTCCAAGAGGTATTTGGATCGATATACCACATTTTTTACAATGCGACTAGAGCTAACTACGTGTGTTAGGATATGAATGACTCGAATCCTCTCGTCCGGGCACTTGCTTTACGAACAATGTCATACATACACGTTAGAGACTTTGTGGAGGCCACAGTTCCACCTACGAAACTACTTCTCCGAGATGCAGACCCGTACGTTCGAAAAACAGCTGCCTTCTGTGTTGCAAAACTATACGATCATGATAGACACTTGGTTGAGGGCTCGGATCTCATTGACAGGCTGAATTCCATGTTAAGAGACGATAATCCAACGGTTGTGGCCAGTGCGTTAGCAAGTCTGATGGATATTTGGGAGAGAAGTGATGCCATTAAACTTACCATCGACTATGGAAATGCTTCAAAAATGGTGCAGATATTGCCAGATTGCTCCGAGTAAGTGCAACTATGCATCTGGCGCGATAAAATTGCTAACACCTATAGATGGGGCCAAACATATATTCTCGAAGCCTTAATGTCATATGTTCCCCAAGAATCTTCTGAGGCTTTACTTCTTGCGGAGCGTATATCCCCGCGATTATCTCATTCAAACTCAGCAGTTGTTCTTACTTGTATACGAGTAGTCCTCTATCTAATGAATTACATTAATGATCAAAAGCAAATTTCAGCCCTATGTCGGAAGCTCTCCCCTCCTCTAGTCACCTTGTTAGCCAAAGGGCCAGAAGTTCAATACCTTGCATTGAGGAATGCACTACTGATCTTGCAAAGGCGGCCAGAAGTACTACGAAACGATATCAGAGTATTTTTCTGCAAATACAATGACCCGATTTATGTCAAAGTTACTAAATTGGAATTGATATTCATGTTGGCGAACGAGAAGAACATTCAAGAAGTTCTAACGGAATTAAGAGAGTATGCAACAGAAATCGATGTTCACTTCGTACGGAAGTCTGTTCGAGCGATTGGAAAACTTGCAATCAAGATCGAACCGGCTGCCAGGCAGTGCATCAATACGCTGCTCGAGTTGGTTGCTACTAAAGTCACATATATTGTGCAAGAGGCAACGGTAGTGATTCGAAACATCTTCAGAAAATATCCTAATCAATATGAATCTATCATTTCCACACTCTGCGAAAATCTAGACTCATTAGATGAACCGGAAGCAAAAGCAGCAATGATCTGGGTCATTGGTCAATATGCATCACGCATAGAGAACTCGGACGTTCTCCTTGAAGACTTTCTATATTCTTTTGCTGATGAACCTGTGGAGGTTCAACTGGCCTTACTCACGGCTACAGTGAAACTGTTCATTCAACGCCCAACCAAAGGTCAAGAACTAGTGCCCAAGGTATTGAAATGGGCCACCGAAGACACGGATAATCCAGATTTGCGAGACCGAGGTTACATGTATTGGCGTCTTCTTTCATCGGATATGGCTACTGCAAAAGCAATCGTTATGGGGGAGAAGCCACCCATCACAGCAGAATCGGAGAAACTCGATCCTGCCACACTCGAGGAAATGTGTCTCAACGTCGGCACTCTTGCAACCGTCTACCTCAAGCCTGTTCAGCAAGTGTTTCGTTCAGCCCGTCCACGTCGCCTGACCGATTCACCAGCTTTACAGAAACAGCATCTACCTAATAGGGACCTCGATGCCCAAAAGTCTTTATCCGCTTTCGGTCAATCTCAACCCATGGTCAGACCAAACGGTCAGGGTGATTTAGCAGCGGCTGTCGATGCAGCAGATGCCTTCTTTGCTGGAGTGGGTCAACAACAAATGGCAAGCATGAACTTGAACGGTCAAGATGATGGGTTTGGCGGCAGCCCAACGGTTGGTAGGGGTGAAATGCAATATGTGGTGAATCAGAATATGCCTGAGCAGGTTTACCAGCCGACAAGTGGACAAGGTTCAAACGGAGATCTACTTAATTTTGATTAGTGCGAAAGTCTTTAGCGATTATTTCTAAATGGGGTTTTAAGGATGGATGGGTAAGATCTGGCATGTGCTTAAGTAGCTAGATTACATCAATTGTATGGATTGGAGTCTTTAAATTGCTATTTTGTCGCGCCGAATCCTTGTCTGAGGGGTTATGATGAAGTCACGGGCCTGAAATCACAAAACAAAAGCAAGCAACAACTTGGGTATGAGTTTGATTGGTGTACGAAGCCGCGCTGCCGATCAATTTATGCCCAAATAGATTTACTATAACCTCGGCCAGAAGAACATCAGGCTTTCAAAAGTTCACGCAACTGCTAGGAAAAAGCCACTAGCTACCAATGTCGCTAATTATTGCTCCTTTCGTGCCCCTTGCTCAAACCAGTCTTCACGCTGAGCCATGAAGCCACCCCAGTTGCCAGACTTGCAACGCCGCTGACCATCCCATTTACAACCACTGCACCATACCCACCCATACCTGCGCTCTGCAATGCTGCGAAAGTGCTACCAGCAGCGACATTTCCCGCCGAGGATTGAGCTGCAGCTGCAGCGGAAGCTAATGTTGAGATAAGTTAAATGGTTGAACCAACAAGAGAAAGGAGAGTACGGCAATTACATACCAGCAACTGGCCCACTTGCCGAGAAACCAAACAGTTGAAGCATTGGTACACTAACCATCCAAGGGCATAGAGTGATTAAGAGACCGGAGCCCACTATAGCTGCATGAGTGGGACTTTCCTGGACTGCCGAAGCGACATATATTGCAACGGGCGCAAGTTGATGTTGACCGAAATGATCGAGGCTTTGAATAGTATGCTGAACAGCAGGGCAAACTTTTTCTTTACCAAAGCGATCGAGTTCTTCACCGGTTTTTGCGAGAGCGGGGCCAAGTTTCTCCTGTCCGAACTTATTCAATTCTTCTCCTGCCTTCGCGAAAGCTGGACCAAGTTGCTCTTTTCCGAATTTATCCAATTCCTCTCCCGTTTTTGCAAGAGCAGGGCCAAGTTGCTTCTTTCCAAATCGATCCAAGTGACTACCTGCGTTTGAGAGAGCGGGACCAAGTTGGTGTTGTCCAAACTCATCGAGTGCCGCAACTGTTCCTTTGAAGGAGCCCTCTATGTTTCCCAGAAAATCAGAGAAGCCCATTTTTGCGAAGTTTTGAGTTGTCTGATGGTGATGTAGTGTTGCAGTAATAAAATGTAAGAAGTGAGAGCTTTCAAGTCACGGAAATAGGTGGATCCAATGCAGGAAATTATTCACCCGAGAGAGAGAAAATTCCAAAAATGAAATATTTTCCAATGCTGTTTTGATCTGGGTGCGTTGAGGGGGGCGAGCGGGGAAGCAAGTTCAGAAGCAAATTTAGGGAAGAAAAATAAAGTTTTGACTCTTTCTGTTTGTGTATTTGCATGGGTTGAATGGTCGAACGGCTATATGCATAACGTAGACGTAGTCTCTCGGACCACATTTGTATTGATGTATCATATCAAATTCGATGTTTCTTTGCCAATTCCCCGAGATTACAATCCAAGGCATGCAGCGGCCAGCCATCCATCTGATTCTTTTCATTTCTCATTCAGTTTGAGTCTCTAAACTAGCCAAAATCGCACCCCAGAGCGCACCGAAGAGCGCACCCAGTATGCTAACCCCCATACCTACATGTACGATTGCGATCAAGATACCCCACACAAATTTTATGATCAGGGATTGAACTATGGCTGCAATGGAATTCAGCTCGTGAAAACGAGTTAGTCGAACTCACAGATAAAGGAAAATGCGAACGCCAATGACATACCCGCAACAGGTCCAAGTGCTCTGAAAGCGACTCGGAGCATATCTAATACACCATATATCGGTAGGCTTAGAACTACACCCATATTTCTAAATTGATCCATGATATTGTGATAGACGATGGTGACTTTGAAGTGTATAGTGTAAATATCCGAGGCTTTAAGTCTGGCAGACGATCAATTGGCAAAGAAAGATTTGAAACGAATCTAGTAGTCTTTCCAAGGTGACTGTCGGATTGATAAGCAGATGGTAAAAGCTTGCTGGTACAACTTTGCTGGTATTCAATGGGGGTTTGCTGTATACAGAAAGCTTGGGGTGCGTGGGTGGGCTATATATACTCAAGTGACTGTGGTCTGTGTCTATTTTGATGGAGCTACGTTCCCTGTACTAGTCACTTGTCATGCATCATAAGGTCTTCAGGTTAGGCATCTCATATTATTGATACCATTTGCACATTCTCATCATTCGGGATGGGAATGAAATGCTTGAACCTGCTTTGCCTCCTTCCTTCCTTCCTTCCTTCCTTCCTTCCTTCCTTCCTTCATTCCTTCATTCCTTCCACTTTTGATCGTAGCACCACACCACACTACACTGCACCAGTATTGTAAATGAGCAGGCCGGGTTATGGGGCGGATCAGGGTTTCTGGTTCATCCCACCTCGATGCAACTCGCTGTTTGACCATGGAGTTAACTGCCAGGCCCACCGCAATAAAGTAACCACCCCAGGTACAACAATGCAGACGGCGAAACCACCCATATCCGTACTTTATCGGAACGTAAGTAGACTATAGCTCGGTACTCTCTTGGTGTGCGAATGGACGAGAGTCATCGGAGCCTTTCAAAGTATCAGTATCAAACTAAAATTCTAGCAAAATAGAAACGGGATATCTAGAAATATCTAATTTACTCCGCATGAGGAAACTTTGAAAAGAAAAACAGACTTACCAGAAGCTACTAAAACAACCACTAAAAGCCCAATCAAAGCTAGGATAGAACCACCAGGACAGACCAACACAAAAAAAGTAAGAGCGAAGGAAATCCATGAATGCTCGGCCCTATAGTGGGAGATGCGCCTTTGGGCTGGCGATACATATCTCTGCCAAAGACGTCCAACTCGTGATGTTCTAATATACTCATAAGCGTAGGTAGTTTTTTCACCAATCCAAGCTTTGGTTGCGGCGAACCAGTTTCTGAGGTTTGAGAATCGCGGAGGCATGGTGATAGTGTGTTGTTTGTTTGAGAGTGCAAGGCAAGTTCTTATGAGGAACGGTGGATGTATAAAAGCTCATTAGATTGTCGAGGTGCTTCCTTAAATAAGTCTTATGAGAGATTCGGAACACAAAGGAGATGGCCAATCTCATGACTTTCCAGTATTTTCTTATTTGATGCAGCCTCCCACCACAATATTGCAACCAACCCCTGACAGTCCTATATGCCTGCCTAAAACTTGACAAACGCATCCATATGCGGCTTTCTATTGAAACAGATATGGAAAAGGATGATACCATACAACGCTGCACTGCTAAACTACTAAATGCAAAGCAATTAGGAAATCGAGCTGGAAATGAAACAGTTGAACCCGAGCAGATCCGCTAATGGGAAAGCTAGAGAACCCAACTTGCTGGTGTTGAATGGGGGGGTTTACTGTGCCTTTGGATACAGAAAGATTGGGGTTAGCGGGTTATGAATACTCAAATGAGTTTGATCTTCTATGTTCCCTGCACTAGCCACCTCGAATACTTCTTAATGTGTTCGGGAATTAACTCTCGGATTTCAACAAGGAAGTTTCGAGGCAATGAAGAGAGCAAGGTTCTAGCAGTTTTTTGTTTGCTTACTGCATAGTGTCAAATGGCATATGCACGATGCCATTCGGAAGGCGGCGTTTGTATTGACATATCATTTAGCATTTATCAGGCTCCAGAACGGAAACCCATTTACCGAAACATCGAGATTGTTGCCTAAGTTGTAACCTTTTAAATATCAGAATGGAACAATCTAGCCCATTCCATCGGCCCGCCCATCCAATCAATTTTTGAAGTCAGATCTCAGATCGATTTTGCCATTTGCCCGTTTGCACACTCTCATACTGTTTGACCGTTCCATAGATTGCCAAGCCCGCCGCAAAAAGTAACCATCCCAAGCACAACAATGCAGACAGTGAAGCCACCAATAGCCGCCGCACTTTGAAGAATTGCAAATTGATTATGCGCCAGCACTTTTTGACAAGTGACTACTCTTATTAGTAGACCAGGGACAATAATGGCTATCAGAAGCTCAGTATCGAATCAATGTTCTAAGAAATAGGAAAGTGATATCTACGAGGACCTAATTGGTCCGGCAGAAGGGGATTCATAGAAAGGGAAACTTACCACAAACTAGATCAACCACCATACGAGTATACCACAAACAAGAGCCTATTAGGATCAGTATCGGACCAATGTTCTAGCAAAATACAAAAAAGGTCCAATGTAAGCCCATAGAGGCTCTTCTGTATAGTTGAAACCGCGCATTATGGCTGGCGCTGCATGACTCTGCCAAAAATCTCGAACCACAAAATACAAAAAAGGTTCAGCGATATAAGCCCATAGAGGCTCTTCTGTATAGTTGAAAACGCGCATTATGGCTGGCGTTGCATAACTCTGCCAAAATCGTCTAACCGCAACATACAGACAAGATCTAAAAGCGTGGTAAGCCCATATATGCTCGTTTATATAGTTGGAAACGCGCATCATGGCTGGCGCTGCATAACTCTGCCAAAATCGTCCAACCCGTGATGTGCTAATATACTTATCGACCAAGGGTTTTTTCTCATGAATCCAAGACTTGGTGGCAGCGAAGTAGCTTCCGAGTATTGAGGAGCGTCTGTTGTCATTCGTGGGTAACTCGGGTGGGGTCTGATTATGCTCAGGATTGATATCACCGAATACATCGTTGGTTTGCACTGTGACTTCGGAGTCTATCTCGTTCACAACATGCTGGGGCATTTCGGAATTTTCGTCGTATGGGGTCTCGAGGTATGAATCCTTTTCGGTAAAGAATTTGGGAGAGGTGGACTCAATAGAATCAACTTCCAATGGTTTTTCTCTATCTGTGTAAGATTTTGCAGAGGTAGCTCCAAGAGGCATGGTGACGATGGTTTTTGGGTTTGAGAGTGAGATACAGATTTCTCTGAAGAAGAGTGGATTTTCAGGCAATTATTAGATTGTTGGGGTGCTCTCTTACCTAAGTGTTATGAGCAAAGGAGAAAACCAATTTCATGACTTTTCGGTATTTTCGTATTGATGCAGCCTCCCATCATGACACATTGATGCCTGCCCATAACTACGCGTCAATATGCAGCTTTCCACTACCAAGACAATTTCTATCTGCCTCAAATGGTACCAGAACCAATAAGCCAGAGCAAACACACACCCGTTAATTACTCAACCCTGCACTATGCTTGAATTTCCGCCAGAACCATGATTCCCTCTTGCTTTTCCTGCCACGCCGCTTTCCCTTCGCCGAACCCCACCACACATTACCAACCACACTTGACAATGCACCAAGTCTCGTTACCGTGTTTACCGCAGAAACTCCACGCCCTCCAATTTTAGAAGTACGGATGAGAGATTTCACTTTTCTTTGCACTTTAGTAAAAGCGCGGTAGTAGGGAAAACGAGAGTTTCTAGTAAGCATTCTGGCACCTTGAAAACTCGAAAGCATGTTTCTTGTGCTGACTTGGCCGAATGTATTCTCGTAGATAGAAGCGGCGAATTCTATAAGAAGTAAGCCAATCCAATTCAACTAACTGAAGTAGATGCAATCATGTTCTTACCTGCCCTTTGGCCCAGCGTCATAAAACCTAAAGTCCGTAATACAGACGTAGTAGCCACACCCGGGAAGACTATCGCAGCAACTTGGAACCCAGCCTGATAAGGATGGTCCACAACCCATTCCCAGCCTTCCTGGTACCAAGCCTTCTGTGGTTTGAAGTACTCGGGTACTATAGATATGATGCCCAGTGAATCAATTGCTAAGATGATCCATTTCGCAGCTCGTAAGATGGTCAGTACCTCGGATATGGTTGTATAAGCATCGAATGCTATGATGACCAATTTGGAAACTCGTAGGATGGAGTTCATTCTTGCTTGAAATGTATGATGGTAAGTGTATTATGAGGCTGTACTTGGTGATTTAAGTTGAGTACGGTAGTGAGAAGGCTGATTCCAGATAAAATCAGAAACAATAGAAAAAAGATCAACAACAGCCTGAAAGGTGAAGATGTAGATATTGCTGTGCTGGTGTGTATACGCATGGGTATTGAGTCTATGTTGTTCTTTAATTCATGAAAAGGTAAGTACTACTTACAAAGAAAGGTAAATTTGATATACGGCATGGGCATGGAGTTACGGTACTATTAGCGGCCACAACTCGGCTTCTCCGTACGGCAGAGGCAGTATCGTTGTCATCCCAAGTTTATTCATATTTGGGAAACACGTAACATTCAATTCACTTATTATTAAGTTGAATATCGCCCTATGCACAATACACTACTCAAAATGTTGTGGTTGATGCAATGGAAAAGCTACGATTTTGATTTCCCCTCTAGCTGGCTGCCTGAAGTGTAATGCAGTACCGGGTAGCTTCAAGTTACTGACTACAACTGCCGTGTTTTCACAGCGTAACTTCAGCCAAATCGAAACTCCATACTATGGTCCCTGACTTTCCCTCGTGCAGATGCGACTATCTGAAACTCTCCGCTGCTAGTACATGTGCCCCGAACCATCCTAGACTTTATGAGTCAGTGTAAATATAGGAAAAGCTGAGCAACTTACATTCCTTCAATTACAATTTTGCCTTTAGAGGTAGGTCTGAAGATGAAGATCCCGGGTTCTCTCCATCCTCCTGAGTGTTTAGCGCTGCTTTATTCCATAATGTGCTACCGACACCACTCAAGACTGAGCCGAGTCTGGCCATCGTATTCACAACTGGAACTCCATATCCTCCCATCCCAGCACTCTGAGCATATGCGAATAAACTCTTTGCACCAACCATACCATATTTGCTTTGCAGCATGGAGGCGAAAGACGCTCATCATCATTAGCATCAAACCTGGTCCTCAATAAACACGTTGAACTCACCGGCTCTAGGCCCGACAGACGTATAACCAAGAACCCAAAGTACTGGACCACTTGCCGCACTAGGTGCGAAGAAAACAACTCCATTTACAACGTAAAACGCAGTCTGATAAGGGTTCTCTTTGATGTAGTTCTTGATACTCTCTGGTAGATCCTTCCAATCCGTCTCATAAACCTGGGCATGCGCCTTCTCAGCTTGGTCTCGGAGATCAGGTGGCAACTGTGCATAGCTTTCTTGAGCGACCTTCAAAAGACCGGTACCATGTGATTTGAACGAGTCTACCACACTGGTTGTCAATGTAGTATCGACAGATTGAAGATTTTCATCCCTTCCTTCATTCCTTCATTCCTTCCACTTTTGATCGTAGCACCACACCACACTACACTGCACCAG